>WURS02026251.1:0-11765 GCA_011762765.2 Rhinocypha anisoptera | reverse complement strand
ATGAAGTGAAAGGAAGGAGGGGAGAGGGGGGGGGGGGGGGGGGGGGGGGGGGGGGGGGGGGGGGGGGGGGGGGGGGGGGGGGGGGTAGGTTAGGGAAGAAGGGGGGGCGATGATTGGGGAGGGGGAGAGGCCATGTATCAGAAGATCAGAAGATGGAAGAAGCAGAGTGGATATAACAGAGCAAAGAAGAGGGAAAGAAAAAAAGAACCCATAAAAAAAAATATGGAGAGTGAAGTAGGAGACAGTTGCGAGAGAGAATTCGACCGTCCCGAGAAGGAGAGAGAAATTAAAGAGGAAAAGAAGAAAAAAATTATGCGGTGGGAAGAGAAGAAACAAAACATAACGAAATAGAGATAAAAAAATTAATGCCTTTCGAAAAAAGAAAGAAAACAAATAGAAAACAGAAACGGCGAGGGCGCAGTGGGACGCATAAAAACTTGGAAGAGTCATCGTCGCACAGGAGGGGACACGGACAGAGTTTTCGCAAGGAAAAAAAAAAAACTTTGACGGAACTGACCATCTGCGCTGCCTCTGCACCTCTCTACCGCCAACGTAGCACAGACGTAGAGTACAGAAAACGCATGTGGGTCGCCGCTCCCAAACTGTCGCCAAGGCGGAGGTGCATGGGTGAATGGTGGGAGTGGAGTGTGGACAGTAAAAAAGGAATATGAGGAACCCCGTAGCAGGAGGGGAGATGGAGAGAGAGAGAGTGATAGATGAAGAAGTTAAGCCTTGAATGAGGACTGGAAAGGGATAGATGGGGATACGAGGAAGGTAGTGAAGGAGATACACCCCTTCTCTTTAAAAAAAAAGGTGTGTTCCCTCATGTACCGCTTGAATTACTTCATGAAGAATACTACCGAGTTACTGAGAAAACATCTCATTAAAACCCTTCTACTCCCCTATTTGACTATTGCTCTCTAGTATTCTGCGATACCTCAGAGGAACAGAACCTCAAACTTTAGCGGTAAATACTGGCAACAGATATGTCTTCAGCCTCAGACGACATGAACATAATACCCCTTATAGGCTTACATACAACAATCAGACGTAGGAAATACTGCCGCCAATTAACTTCATAATATATTGAACACTTCCCTACATATCTCACTTCTTTCTTCACTATCTCCACAAACACCAGACCTGTCGCCCATGCAGAGGCGAACTACTAGTGACTGAGGCGAACCTCAGTCACTAGTAGTGCCTCGATCTTCTACTGAAATACTCCGTTACTCGTTTCGTGTCAGCTCAGCCTATATCTGGAACTCACTACCACCCTATATCCTAAGTGCACCGTCTCTATCTTCCTTTAAAACGCGATTACGTAATTTTATTTACACTACTGAGAGAGAGGATAGCTAATAGGTACAGCGGAATATGTTTTACAATTGTCTTTTTACTTACCGTACTTATTTATTATATTTATTTATATTATTGCCACTATGTATGCATTGTACAACATAATATATATATATAAAATTTATCTGCATATTTTTCTCTTTCCCCCTCTCACTCTTCCGATAGGAGTGGAAGGGATAATATGGGAGGGTAACGCACGCAGAACCACCTCCGAAAGAGGTAGGAAGGGAGGGAGGAAGGAGGGAGCGTGAGGGGAGAGGGAGGGGAGGGGGAATTTATGTGTGCCCTTGATCCACCTCATCTACTCTACCCGTCACCGCCACTCGCCCCCGCCACCCCACCCCCCTCGGGGGAGTCACGAATGACTGAGGGGGGAGACATCTAGAGAGGTACACGGTTGAACAACGACGACAAATATACACTCAGACCCTCGACGCTCTTCGGGGCGATCAAGTAAAAAAAATAGAAGGGACAACTACAACAACAAAACGCCTGCGTTCCTTCGAATGCAATAAAAAAACGCGCCGATAAAAATTCGAGAAGTCGTCCACTCGAGCAAAACGAGCCGCAGAACGAGGGGCTCCATTCTCCGGGAGATGAGAGTGAGAGGGAATGAAAGATGGAGAGAAGGCGGGAGGGAGCATCCACTCCTCAAACCCACTCGCCTTTGCTTTTCAGAATGTATTATGTTGCAAATTTACCTGTTGTTCGCCCCGATTCACGCACGCACGACGATGGACACCATGTAATATCGCGAGGGGCCACGTTGTAAATGAGCTGATCACTCCCTCACGCGTTTATCCCGAACAAATTGGAAATGGACCATGAATGACCGAAATAAAAAAATGGGAGTTCACATCCTTAAGTAATTATGCAACTTTGGAAAAGAAGAAGCAAAATAAAATGGAAACTAATAAATTAAAACGACTGGGCAGAATGTGTTTTAGCAACCAGGGTAATTCGAACGAAAAGGAACTAACACGAACAAGGATGCCAAAGATGATACTTAGATGCTTTTCACAATGGTCAAATAAATATGCGACTGAAAACATGAGTCAACTACCTACCTAATTATCCAAATACCTAACCTATCCATAACTACCTACCTAATTATCCAAATGCGTGACTTTCATCCTTAACCGTCGGAAAATTATAGCATTTCCTCACGTGACGCGACTATTTATAAGAATGGAATGGAGAATCGAAGGGAGCAACTCCTCGGAAGAAGGGAAGGCTGTGTAAAATGTCTATTTCTTCCATATGGTAGATCAGAATCTCATTCACATAAGCACACACCGAGTTCGAAGCTAAATAAGCATAGCAACGGGATTAGGAAGAGTAATAGGACTGAAAAACCAAAACGTACATAAAGTAAACGTAAAGTATTTACTCATTTAACACGTTTTCTTCTCTCGAGCAGTAGTAGTATTTATGTTTATACGGTTCGTCGATGGCTATGGTCATTTAGCAACATTTTGGTCTTCAAATAGAGGAAAAAACCCTATTTGACAAACAGAACTGCCATTTCCTAGACGAGATTCGAATCTGTGACCTCTCGGTTAGCCTGAGAACGTCCTACCCCTCCGTCTGTTGGCTTCTTCTCTCAACTCATTTACTATATGGAATGGCATACTTCAATTAGTGTCATGGATTAAAAGCACATCCCACTCAAAAGATAGTGTTGTGGGTTGACAAAAGGTGAAGATTGGGCGTTTGTACAGCGAAGCCTTGATTATTTGGAGTGGAAGTCGATGCCATCTTGGTCACCCGCGCCAGTGGCTATCAGTACCAGTGGTTCATAAATTCAAAGAGATGGAGAGAGAGGGAGTGTAGCACCTATTGGTGAAAACTGCAAGATAGTTCACCGTATTACACTCGAAACATATTATTGAAACGATGATAGCAGTTGAAGAGCAGCTCACCTTCCAAAACGTGGTCGCCGAGATATTGTCAAAGGGTTGCTAACTTTCAACAATAAGGCAAAAAAATTCCATTTACCACTCTTTTAATCAACGAAAATGAACAATTAATACAAGTAGTATAACATAAAGATACAACCTTTGTAACTAATTAACACAATCTGTCTTAACTTTTTGGCGAAAAATACGCCCACCACAAAAAGACGTTCTGCTCCTTTCGAGCGCCGTATCGTCTCTGCCCTCGCAATGCGTTCATCTTTTTGCAAGTTCCGATCTTGGACACCAACGTACGGCGCTGCCGGTCACCAGCCCGCGGGGTTTAGATTTTAAGCACTGCCCAATGGGAAACGTCCTGGTTATCAAAAAGATACTCCACAGAAAAAAGGATCCGATGGCGACTGAAGAATTTAGATCTTACTCGTGGAATCAGTGCGTTGTGAGTCAAACCATTTTGCGATTCCATATGAAATTCTTTGTCGCAGGCCCCGACTCTCAACTCAAACGGTAACCCTCAGGACCACGCACTTTTATCCATAGTGACCATGATGGTGTAAAGTATGAAATTATAAACAGTTTGTCGGTCTGCGTTTCACAGTAGACCGGTGATGTCAATTCTCTCACGGAAATTAAGCAGAATTTTTTTGTCTCCCCTTAAGGGGAAGATTTTAGCCTTCCCTTTGTCTGAAAGTTCTTATTATTTCCTTTATGTGAACCTTAATGACGTATTTTAATATTTCTGGAGTCATTTCAACATAATTAATTACAAAAACAAAATGTCATTGCGAGGTCCATTAAATTTTTCACCGAGCAAATATTTCACCGAGCACCGAGTAATGTAACTTCGTACGACAAACGGTAGGGCATAATTTTAATAATAAAGACCTTGCATAAATAAAAAACGAGTACTCATAAACATGATGAAAGCCCGGAAAATACGAGGGTGGATCGAAAAGATTTATATCAATTACGGCAACCATATCAGTATACTGCAACACCAATACAATGGTATATTGACATACACTGATACCTGTGTACTAATGTACACCGTATCATTATCCTGGTGTAGTATACCGGCATCAGCATGCCTTCATTCGAAAGAGGGCATACTGATACCGGTGCAAAATGAAAAGTTGGTGGGAGGTCGGGGCGCAGAGAGTGACAATGAGATTTTTTTTATGTAGGTGGTAGAAAAGGATGTGGGATCGGAGTTGGGATATAGAGATGGAGAGGAGCGGTTCCTTCCTCTCTAAATTCGATTGTTGGGGCACCACCTTCCAAACCTCCACTAATTCTCGCCGGGACATACTACGATCGCGTCAAACTGGGTGTCACTAATCCCATTTCATATCAACTCTTGAGTCTCAGCTCGGCGACGTCTGACTCTTCTCCTCCATTAACTTGTTACTGCCAATCGGGAAAAGTTTTGAGAGAACCGTCTATCACATAGGGGTATCCAACTTGCAAGACCTCAAGGGCCACAACTCAACCTATAATATGGTTGCGGGACATATATTAATGAATTAATATTTTTTAAAAAGTAATAATAAGAAACAATGTAAGGTTCAAATATAATTAAAGACGAGAAATCCAGACGGAGAAGGAGTTAGCAGACAATGATTCACTTCTACCTTTAAGACACAATCAAAATTAACTTAACAGTGACGAGACGAAGTGAAGTGCTAGACGACAGTCTAGCTCAGTGGCGCACTGGGAGGGAGGTTTAGGATGCGTGAGCTGTGATGCGCAGTAGTCAGTTTTTGCGGCTCTAGAAGTGGGGGGGAAGCATTGTGTTATTCGGTGCGCGGGGGACAGCACTTGTCGTGAACAGACGATGATTACATTATAAACCCTTTCTCACAAGGGCGGCATCAAAATAATTTTTCTGAATTTTCGTCTGATAACCTTTCGCGGGCCACAGTTAAATGGCACTGCGGGCCGCCAGTTGGATAACCAGGTCTATATAGTTTCGCTGAACTTCGCGACGTCACCAGTTCGTGAAATTTGATCTATTGCGTTCGTCAATATAGGTAATCATATTTCAAAGGAGGATCGCAAGATTTCTACGACTAGTTCATCGGTTAAAAAAATACATTGTTAACCAAGTGAACCTCGTTCAATTTTTTCCCACCCGCGAAAACTAAAAGACTCTTGTTGGTTACGTGTAGGAGTAATGGCGTCAGCCGAATGAAAGATTTCGTAGTTCTTCGGGCTGGCACTCGAAAATAACATGACTCCGTCCTGCCTTGAATCCAGGATTTTTTGTATGTAATATACTCAACATTTTGTTCGCGTCGTCACGTAAAAAAAACCGTCGTTGAATGGGTTCGTTGCAATTCAATATTCTGAGGTATCAAAGGTGGTAATGAAAACGATTTGGAATATAGTATTAACACATTTTGATCATCTTTCATAAGTCATTTGTGTTCCAGTTAGTCACATCCACTACGGAGAGTTTATTTTAAATGAACTGGTTATCTCTAATCTTCCTATCTGGTACCAATTTTCCTTGATTTTTTCTGTCGTTCGCTCGGATTCATAGCCGCGGAATGCTTGTCTTTTGATTGAATGCATTCTTGTAATCGGTTAAATTTTTCGTTGGTGACGAAACAGATACCTTTTGTTTTTTGCTTTGATAAATAAACAGCTGCTGCCATCACAGTATGTATTTATCGCGGGCGTTTAAAATGGCGTTCATTTTCATGAACTGGGAGGGACGCTCGAAAATGATAAGTTCATCGCCGCTGTTTATGTGCACAGAATTAACTTTAACGGAATGTAATCCCTTTGCTGCTTTTTTTTTAGTGGAAAGCCGATGACGGGATAGACCGGATGTAATACGTCGGCAACATTTTGATAAATTTCATCCCGAACTGCGTGGAAAAAATGAATGTCTCTCTCCCTCTCTTCAACTAAGTGAGTTACTGTTTGTTCAACGGTGTTGTTGAATCTCATTAACTCATGAGAAATGAGATAATTGGTTGATCTTTGGACACAGATGAAAAGTTTTTTTAAAGGCAGATTATGCATTCATAATCTACCTTAAATAGCCATCGAGGTACTCAACAAAATTAATACTGAAATACCGTAGGTGACTTAGGAGGCTCAGTTTATATTTCACATGTGCATTGCATATTTATTCTATTCCTATATATACCTATTTTTACAATTACCTATTTACTCTTTTCCTGTAAGAATGTCAATTCGGATTGTAAGGTTATAAACTAATTTCACTGTCTCATTAAAATCAAATTTATTAGAGAGAGTAGCAATCAATTAAATTGGCTTAAAGAATGAATTGTATATTTTGTGACACATTCAAATGGATTCCATGTACCCTATTGGTACGGGGATCATAGTCAGTGGTAGTGACATAACGACATACAAAAGTATTTTCATGTGTGAATACAAAGAATTTTTGTTTCGGCGATAACTTTTCATAAATTATTTCATAAAATATATCAACTATTTGTACGAATGTCATGAAATTTTACTTAGCTCCTTAAGAAACGCCGATTGTTAACCGTGATTTTACTCCTATTAAATAACACCTTATGGTGGTTGAGAACAAATTCTGTCGCTGAAAGTCACTGGAAATCTAATTTATTTAGATAATTATAAATTATCACGAATAATTTAACGGTTTTTAACAGATATGCTTCTTATGACTAAGTTAAAATACTCAAAACTTTTTAAAAATTTTTTCCCCATCATTTTTCTCAGTATGTCTTTGGGAGTCGTCAGAATTAATTGTACCATTCTCCTCCTCAGGAGTAAACCAAAATAACGCCGCACACTTCCAAATTAACGTCTTTATTCTCTCGCGTCTCATTTCACACTCTCACCCACTTCGCACTCGACAGTCCCCGCTATTCCTCCACACAACAATCCCCGCTCTTCCCCTTACACAAACACCAAACAAAACTCCTTTCCAACAATCAACCATCCAAAGTTCTACTCCACATCAACAACAATGAAACAAATGGCCAGTACACAACATCACAACAATAGGTCAGCAATAGGTTAGACATTACAGAGCACACAATAAAATACAGGAAACAATCACCACGTCGTTAGTGACGTCATCACCAGGTCCTGATGATGTATGATGTATGATGACGACTAACGTCGAAACTCGGGTCGTGATTGTTTCCTGTATTTTATTGTGTGGATGTATAGTAAAAGTTTTGACAAAGAATATGATTTCATTCCACAAGGTTTGGACCTCACGGTGTCTCATTTATATTGTTGATAATTTAACCAAAGGTCTAGAAGGACATAAGTTGGAAAATGGAGAGAGGGAGAAAAATACATATTTTGATGGCCTCTTAGAGGGAAAATGGACGTAGCAGAAATGGTATTACAATAAGAAGTGCGTCAGAAAATGATGGTTTTGTGGAGAGGAAAGAATTTTTGACGAGAGGGGATCTTAGGAAAGACTGGAAGGAATGATTAGTGGTTAGGACTTTTATAAATTATTAACCGTGAACGACTTATTGTACACGACGGTAATGAGCGTGGGGCATGATCAGACCACGGAGCTGCCTTGGTATTTACTCTTGTGTGCCCGACTGAGACTTGGAAACTCGTGTGTGGGTCGATGTGAAGTTTTAGTTCCGAGAATCGATCGTTCGACTAGAGCAGGGTATTGGAGAATCGACACTCGATCGGAGATGCGACGACGTCGATCGTCGTCGACGAAAAATCTCGAGGTCACTCGGGCACCTCCCTCGACAAATCGAGAGAGAGGGAGAGAGAGAGAAGGAGAGAGAAAGTTAGATAGAGAGATAGTATTTATTTCGGGGCGAGATTGAGACTAAAGAGTCTCCTCTTCCACCAGGGATAGAGGGAGAGAGGGAGGGGAGGGAGGGAGGAAGGAAAAATATTCACACAAGGGAGGAAACGGATTTTGCGGTATGACGGTGGCGGGGGGGTGGGGGTAAGGTCCAAGAGTATGTTTTTGCGCTGCTGCTTTCCGGAATTTCCTCCAGACGGTCTCCCATGGGAACGGAATTTATTTATTTGTATAATTATTTATTCATTTATTATTTTTAATTAAGTTAATTTTATTCATTCGGTAATTTACTACTAAAACTATCACTACAGCAATAACTGCAACTACCACTGCCACTACCACTACAACTACTACCAACGAAACCATTATACTACCTAAACTACAACTACCACTACCACGGTCACTTCAGCTACCACTAAAACTACCAATGAACCTATCACAACTACTACTACTACAACTACCACGACAACTACAACCAACAAAGCCACTACAACTACTAATATTACTACCACTACCACTAGAACTACCACTACCGCTACAACTACCCTTATCACTACAACTACCACTTCAACTACCACTACCACTACAACTAGAACTAGCACTACCATTACCAATACTAATTAAACAACCACAATCGCTACCACTAACATTACATCTAACACTACGACTGACAGTAGCACTAGCACTACCACTACCTCTACTACTACTATTACCACTACCACTATAACAAGCAGTACTACTACCACAACCACTATAACTACCACTATCACTACCACTACCATTATCATTATCACTTCCACTACAACTACCACAACTAGTACACTACCACTACCTCTACCACTACAAGTTCAACAAAAACTGCCATTACCACTATAACTTCCAATACAACTAACACTACAACTACCTCTAGCACTACAACTATCACTACCACTACAACCACCATTGCCACTACCATTAACGCTAAAACTATCACTTCCACTACTACTACCTCTACCACTGCCACTATGACTTCGAATTCCCTACAACTACAACTACTACTAGCACCACAACAACTACCACTACAAATACAATTACCGCTGATATACTTTTCCGCGGAGGATTGGTTTGAACATAAATTTCACAACACACATTGAACTGTTTACGCTCTAGGGTACTTAACTAATTTAATGGCATTCACAGACTTAAAATAATTTGATATATTATACTGATAATATGATATAATTATAATAATATCACATAATTAGAAAAATATTTATAGTGGAAAAACCTCTAAAAATTAATATTAAATTGTAAAAACTTATGTGATGATCCTGTTATGGGATTAGGATTAAGTTATTACGTGAAAATATAAAATATTCGGCATTTTTCTCTACGGAACTCTTAATATAGATAAATAAACAAAAGGTGTAGCCATGACAGAAACGCCATCTTGACTCGAGTCACGTGACCAATGATTTCACAATTCTGAGAAACCAAAACTCACCCTACTCAATGTGTGGTTCTACCAGTTTCCGGATGATGCCATTCTTGAGCGCGTGAATATTTCATGTAACTGTTAGCGTTTGTTTTCACATAGGTTTATCACGCATCTCACGGCATACCTCTGCATTTTATTCAAAGTCTTGAATATGTCATTTTCGTTCCGAATCTCAGATGGTCGAAGCGTGATCTAACGAGATCGATATTAAACGATAAATCTCATGTTTTTTTCCCGCAATATATTTTCCGAGCATGCGCTTCAAGACAAAGATATTCTTCAAACCGGCACTGCACATATATATTTACTGCTGCGATTTCTTACAAACACCCTCACGAGAATCTTCTTCAGCTAATTTCCTAAAGGAATCGTGAAACAACGCAATTTCGTCAAAAAATTCATGCCGCGCCCTGCCGAAAGAGTCACTCGGCCACCGTCGTGTGAAGCGAGGGAAAAGCATGTAAAGGTCAGTGGGGAGAATGGAACTATCATTTGTCGGCCTAAGCAGTTTCCCCCACCCATTTATCGTGCGCGAATTCCAAGGCCAGCGGAATACCCGGAGTCAGGTACCCCCCCCAGGCGAAATGAACTACGTCCTTGTACGCCGACTCATTGAAGAAAAGGTTCTGAAAAGAACAGCGAGGAGACTGCAGGTTTGAACGCAAGTGATAAATGTAGCATGTAAAGTCTAGCCTATTGTTGTGATGTTGTGTACTGGCCATTTGTTTCATTGTTGTTGATGTGGAGTAGGATTTTGGATGGTTGATTGTTGAAAAGTTTTTGTTTGGTGTTTGTTTAAATGGAAAAGCGGGGATTGTTGTGTGTAGGAATAGCGGGGACTGTTGGAGTGCGAACTGGGGGAAGAGTGTGAAGTGAGAAACGAGAGAATAAAGACGTAAATTCGGAAGTGTGCGGCGGTTTTTTTGGTTTACTCCCGAGGAGGAGAATGGTAGAAATAATTCTGACGTTACAAGCAAATAAATTGATTCAATGGAGCTAAGAAGACTTCTTTACTCTTTATTTGGCCTTCTACTCTGCACTCCATTCAATGGATTTTTAAAATTATTTATTACTTTATTTGTGGAAATATACAAAGTATTATAACAAATATTTTTTTCGTCAATTGTATTCCCGGCGGTAGAAAATATTCGCCTCCCCCTTCCAACCAATTTCGACAACTATATAAAATCGACCAGAAATAAATCGAAAATCGATCGTGGTAAGAATCGAATGAAATTCGCGTAGGTGTTGGCAACTAACCCAAAGGATAGATCAAAGGAAAGAATTTCCCCCCCCCACGGGACAGCTGTTATCGGGTTGACCGCCACAGGCACCCGGCCATTCCGTTCTATACCACTTTCATTTCAACTGTCCGAGGGTGTGGATTTCCTCAAACGAAAAAAAAGCAACGAACAGAAATAGTCATCTCCGTTAATGTCACGGTAACTAACTCAGATGCACGAATAACGTTCCTTTCATATAGAAAACAATTCTTCTCGATGAGGTCAGCATCTTCGGCAGATGTAATCCGTTGAGCAACCCTTTGACAGTTTAAAGGTTGTGTGCATCATTTCAATAAAAGGAGGATAAAATTGCGTCGGCCTGCCGACATGTTTTCAAGGGGTAAGGGGAGTCAACTATAGCTGAATAAGGTAGACCGGAGAGAGAGAGAGAGATGCGTTCGACCAATCATCGGACAGAAATATTGATGGTGACGACAAATAATTATCGATGAAGTGACACTGAAAAATAAAACAAGAAAAAAAATGGAAATACAGTTTTATAAAAACTAATGGCCGTCACTACTGTACTGTATAAGGTCAGAATGTTTGGGCACCAAAAAAAAAACAAAAAAGAATTAAGGCAGATCATCTGAAATGAATTTTGTTTAAGACCCGTGAAAGGTTGAACATGAATTGATAAATTAAATAATACGTACTCGTGCAAAGCCTGTTACACACGACGCCATTTCTTCGGCCAGGAATGGTACAAGAAAATGCCAGCCATGTTTTGCGTAGTGTGTCAGAGCGAATTCCCTGCCATCAGGAGGAGGCACCAGTAGTTGCCTGCCAGTTGCACAGGATAGAACGTGTTCTGTTTCCGCCATTTTTATTGCACCAGTTGTGAGAGTTTATGTGAGATCGGCGACTAAAAAACATCATTCAAGGTTAGTATTCTGTTTTATTTCCATTTAAAACGTACTTCATTATTTTTATCG
>WURS02026240.1:0-11765 GCA_011762765.2 Rhinocypha anisoptera | reverse complement strand
CCGACTGAGAAACCATAGTACCAACATTGGCCATGATGTTCCCAAACGATGCATAGAACACCAAGCGGTTAATGGGTTTACGGAAGCTCTTGGACCCAATAAACGTGGCCACGACAATGCCCGACGCAGCCAACGAGACCGCAGAGCACACACGTTCAGTGATCGAGATGGCGCCCAGTTGCTGCCCACTAAACTGCAACGTCATTAGGAACCAGAGTCTTCCCAGAATGGATCATGGAGGATATTGAAACTATCAGCATCGTCTTTTCTTTTCTTTTATGAGAGAGAAGCGCTTCTCCGTATAAACTTCCGGAACTGGCACTGTACCATTGAACAGACCGGATGATGTCACTGGGCTGTTAGTAAGCGATCGAGTTGAATACGTCGCCAAATGAACTTAGTCGGAGAAAGACAGAAAGAGGGAACTGTTGGAAAGCCAGCAGGAGATGAGGATGTGCAGTGGGCAATCAACAGTGCTCGGTCCAAAGGATGGTACGCACTGAACTTTGACGTCCATACGCGAGCATACCCCGTCCGTCACGTGTTGGATTGCCCTCGTTGTAGTATATTCTGAATATGATAGGTGGTGTAATACATATTCCTAAGCTTAAGTTCTAATACCAGCTACACGACACACTCATAGGATTATCATATTATGCTCTGTCCAGGCTTAGGATGGGAATAGGATCGTTGGTCAGCTAGAGTCATTATCACCATCCATTCGGGTGAAGGGTTGAACTTGCTTTCCAAACCGAATAGAACTTTCGAGTTATGAATTTCGAGTTCGAGTTCAAACCTTCGACTCGCTGTCATGCTAGTGGTCAAGATGTCGTCGAGATGTCAGTCGAGATATAGAGACGATCGGTCACGTGCTGGCTTGCCCTGTGAAGTGGATTCGGGGGAGTCAAAGGACCAATTGCATGAGGCTATATAACAGATAATAAGACAAACAATGGTGGCTATATTACTCTGTCTAACACAGCATAGAGTTCATGAGGTGGTGAGTGCTTGTCTATCTAATGTGCGCTCAAGTGAGGCCACATATGAGTCCTCACTAGCAGATTAGCTATATCCCACTCCAGACTACCTTGATTCTCATCACTCCCCTTCGTTCAATACCATGGAATCAAATAAGCAATAAACAAAACAATCTGGCAATCTGATGAAGCAGTGTTGAATGCTCATATGTGTCACGCTCTCAGATAGTAGTAAACAAACTAATATTCAACCTACTTCTGTAGCTATCAATGAGAAAATCAAGCATGAGAGAAGAAAAAGGAAGAAGAAGAGGACATAAGACAGCGTGGTCTTATAAAACACTCTTGCTTAATACTTTGTCACCAGCATCATACATGTGCGACCAACATTAGGGCTTGGTAACGATTGATGCGTAACAGGGCATGTTTTGTACCATGGTAGCAGCCATAGCAGCCACCGAAAAGAAAAAGTTCAGGCCAGCATTCTATCGCTTTTCAAACTAGAATCCTCCGTGATCAATATTTGGAAAAATCAAGTTGCAGTGGCGTCATCAGCCAGCCTCGGTGAGTATCCATTGATACCCGACACTTTCCCTGCGACGTCCTTGACTAGATTGATTCCAAGCGTGATCCCAAAATCAGCAAAATGCTTATCCGCGCTCGTTTCTTCCAGCACATAGCTAAGAAGCTCTTGGCGGCGCTCCTCCATGATTTCTGCCATGCGCAAAAGCACTGATCGTCGAGTATCGGTTTTGGACTTGGCCCACGAGACATATGCCGCCTGTGCCGAGTCCAATGCAGCTTGCACTTCGTTGAGCGTAGCGCTGCTGGCCTTGTGCACGACACGCTCTGTTCCAGGTTCCGTCACTTCGAAAGTGAGTGTCATCTCAACATCTTTGCCATCAATAATGAGGGGTATCTGTTGTGATGCGGAAAATTTGGTCATATTTGCCGTTGCGAAAGCTTGGTTCAATGAAATGAGACGACCAGACTCTTTCTGTATGCCGAGAGCACGAGTAAGTGTGCGGATGAAGATCTTTTAAAGCCATATCATCGGACCTTAGCGAACTTAATCCAACCGACACCAACACTCCTAACATTTGTAATTGATGACACTTTGGTTTTGACGAACCGGAACCCACCAATTTGATTGCCAAGCCCATTCCGAGTCCGCGGAACGCACATGATTCGTTGTTCGGAATACTCTAAAGCCTATCCGATCTTGGATCAAATATGCTTGGCATCGGGCCCAAGGGCCAAAGTGTAGATCTTGATGCATCCACTCTCACCGTGTTGTCACCCATCTACCTGCACTCACCCAAGAGTTAGTGCCTATCACTCCTAAGAGCTGCAACGTACTCAGGGCTCATTGTACTTCTAACCGCGTTGATATCTGTGGCGCAAGTACGGCTGAGCGCGGACGGGAAGCCCTGTTTTTCACGCCCTATGGTCGTATATACTCGACTTCGGATGAAACATGGTCTCTTAGCTGACTTCTTTTATAAAGGGTAAGCTTAGGTGAGTTTATGATAGAGGGTGCTATCAATGTGCTGCACCAGCTTACCCAACTAAGAACTTTATTATACACAAGTATTCTGATCAAGCTCCCCTGGGTGTTGCTTGCGTGGCCCAAAGACTAGATCTAAGAATCATCACCTATCTATCTAATCCCTACTTAATATGCCCATATTCCTGTAGTCAAAAATCTCCATACGCAACTGGACAATTATCTGATGTACACATTTCCCAATTCCCGCCATAACCAACAGCACAATGCTCCCTATTACCTGCCATGCCATGCACCAAGCATCACAGAAAATCCTGTATTTGCTTTTTTTTTTTTTTGTACATATTGGCAAGGAAGGCTGTTCAAAGATGTTACATGATCGATTGGGAGTGTTAAGCAGGCCGGGTTACTATATATGTGAACCATTCGGGCCAAGCTCTAAAGAATATTTTCATAATTTGCATGCCACTGAATGTACAAACCGCTACTCTAAGAGCCCAGGAACTCACGAAGCAAAAGACAATCTCTTCACGACCGCCTCTCTCAGCTGATCAACATTGTCGAGCAATTCAACTCCAAATTTCTCGCACACAATCTGCACATTTCCCCTTTTCCAGTACCCCTCCGGACAGACAACGATAGCCTTTTCCGGAACCCGCATGCAGATCCCAAGTTCTAGCAAGCTGACTGCCGCCTGCGTAGCCGGATGGAAGTAGATAACCACAATATCGGCCTTCATCTGCATGTCAAGTTCCCACTCCGCCTGTTCACGGTAAGGAGCGAAACTAATGTCCTCGCGCCACGAGCTGTCCCAATCAGTGCGATAAGGATTGTATATCGTGACGGGGACGTCGGAGAGGGAGGAGGATAGAGTCTCACGCCAGTCGGTGGGGTCGACTTTGTTGGTGGTGCCAGCGAGGAAGACAGACTTGACGCCGCAGGGGGCTTGGACTGAAGGTGCGTAGATGACTTGGCTCTGAACTTGTGCCATCTTGCAGTACGAAGAGATATTTTTTGGAGTGACCCGGAGAGAACGAGGATGGAAGAAGTGACGAAGAAGGCTGCCCCTCAGTTGGGGGATGTTTGCACTGCTCTCACGGGACAGCAAAGCTGACATCCAGAAACCTGGGTTGGATGGCCAATTTATAATAGTCAATTGGTCCATGATTGCCAATAATCGAAGGACAAATAAACAGAATCAGTACTGCGTCATATGACCAACCCCGCCTCAACGAAGGATTGATATCCATACACAGGAGGCAGCTCTTCAGGACGAGACTTGGCTAATAGTATCGAACCATTTGATCGTGACATGCCCAAATTATCGCAGCGAGTATATATTGAGACTTGCCTCGTACAAACACTCCGTGTCTCTTGATTCAGCAAGTGTGCGCTTATCTGACCAGTCACCCCAATGCGGTGACTTGAATGACCGAAATATGGCCAAGATTGAGCGCATACATTTGTCACCTAGCTTGTTGCATATGGGGTTTTTGCTCGACTTGAACCCATGTGGCAGGAGGCATGCTAGATTTGGCGATGCATTATCCGTAAAAACCAATCTTGGTCGCACTACCAGGCTTAACTAGCACAATACCCCAAAAATGGCGATGTAAAAGTAGCCTTCATCCTAACTTCGCCCTGAATTCTGCTTGAAGTTTGACTCTGTTCTTCGAGGCGTCGTAATATTGTAGTCGGGAATTCAGGCAACCCTGGCAGACAGTTGTTCCGCCCCGAGCCACCTCCGGTCCTCTACAAGCATGGCGATAGGGGAATACAACCTACACACGAGATACCTGCCAGCAACCTGTTTTTCCTGCCTGTTCCTGTTATTGTTTTATTATTCTATTAGACATATCTTTCTGTTTTCCTTTCTTTCTTCTAGCTAGTACGGAATAGAGTCTTCTTCTTTCCGTTTTCTTGCCTCCCGTATCGACGTGCTAGTACTGACCTAGCATCGAGCACTTCCCCGACTTCAATATGTCGTGTATGCTGATTTCAGGTTCTTTTGATATCACCTGCAACACTGTAAGACTTCAATCCCAGTAGTTTGCAATCTCCATGGAATTAGTACATGCTATTAAACACTAGATATTGTCAAAGCTCGGGTCTATCAACGGCCGGCGACCACATGCTCCAAATTTTCGCAGTACGACTCGATTCCAGGGATACTTGTGAGGATGTGCCGTTGCTCCTGACTATCTGCAAGGCTACTTACTAAATTAGCCAAGATTTCTGGTGATGTAAAGCTGGCGGCTAAGAATGAATGAAAATACATTAGGCTTCCATATTAGTGAACCTGTATCAGCGATACGCGGCCCGACTTTGGGACTCTTAATGCGACACCAACGGTTTCTGATCATATACAAGTGCTGATTGGCCAAAAGATAACGAACGGGCCGCTGGTCTCCACATCCCGCAATGGCGGGGATTGGGGATGCAATAAACAGATACAAAGGCCACTTCACTGTATTGAATACCTGGCCCTCGTTTACGGACTTCTCTATGTGTGGTTCGAGTCTTTCCCCATTGTGTTCGAAGGGATATATGGCTTCAACCTCGGGCAGGAGGGACCATCTTTGTGATTCCTCCTTTTTTTTTTTTTTTATTGGATGCGCAAATGTCTCGAGCCTAAATTCGATGAAAGTGGGAATATCACGCCCGAGGCCCGACTGCCTGCTGCTTGTGTCGGTGGGTTCGCACTCCCAATCTGGTTGTTCTGGTTCGGTTGGACCTCCAGGCCTAGCTTCCATTGGATCGTCCCTATCATCGGCGCCGGGTGGTTCTCAATCGGCGCCCTTCTGCTGTTTTTGTCCATCATGAACTACCTGTCTGATGCGTATCCCGAGTAAACTGCCTCCGTCCTAGAAACGACCTATTCCGGTCTTCCTTTGGCGCAGGCTTTCCGCTGTTTGCGACTGCGATGTACCGCAATCTCGGTGTAGGGTGGACGAGATCGACGCTTGGATTCATATCAATAGCGTTTATCCCGATCCCATTCGTCCTTTACCGGGTAAGTGCTGTCTTTATTTATTAACCATGGTCTTGCTCTGCTGCTGACGCTGACATGATTACAGTATGGCAGGTTTCTTCGCATGAAACATAGTATCTACGCCCGGAAGGACATTTAGGAGACCTGACTGGGTCTTAAAGGTCTTACTACTAGCCAGGGAACGGACTCTTTCAGAAGTTGGACAAGCTCTCCCGCAAAAGCGATACATTTAGTAATAGATATTAAAAACTATGAGACTTACAGGCACAACCTGCCTCGAGAACGCATACCCGGTCCACTGGATATTGGCCAAGGGGTGTGGGAAGGCCTTTATTGCTGACAATAGCATGTTAGACATCCTAAATCATGGCTTTAGAGGAACGTTCATGTGCAAATATTCTTTTCTTTTCTTTTTTTTTTTTTTTTCTCATTTTGCGTGTGTGGTGAGGAAAATCAAATCTCAATCGATTTATTATCCCAATGCAATCGTATCCTAGCTTACTACAGAGAAACCTAGAACGGAGCGATGAATATCTTCATGGATCCAGTACTAAGCTTTCTTATTTCAAATCTTCATCATCTACCCAGTTTCCATGAAGGCCTTGTCGCAGACGCAGCGGGAGCAAGACGATCGCCAGCGGCTTGGTGAAGTCCTTGGTATCGACCAAGTGCAGTTCCGATAACATGGTCTCGTAGTTATTTACCAAGAAGAGTAGGTACCCTTCGCCCTCTGCGGCACCGCTTGACTTTGGGATGAACACAGTCTCTTGTACCAAGTGTGTATTGCCGGGGAAGTACTTGTCAAGTTGCCCCGTTCTCAAATTCAATCTTCCCACTGAATTATAGACTGGATGGCCGCCTCCCATTCTTGCCACTACTGTTGGCCAAACGGTTGGTGCAGTACCATCATTGAGGCAGAAAAAGGAGTGGTTATGTTCACGGGAAAGGAAGCGCTCGTCAATCCTCGGAAACTCTACATCTTCAGATGATAAAGTTTCAGCGGGTTCTAGCTCCAGATTATCAGAGCTGGGGTCGAGTACAAAGCGAGAAAGGTGGCAAGCCACTTCCTGGGGACTGGGAGCATTGCCCTGCGAATCTGGCCACCAAAAGAAGACATTCATCTTGCCTACGGGGAGGTCGAAGAATATCTTCCCGTCTTTCTCAAAGGCGTTGCTGGTGTGACCCGGGAACGCATTGGGTGCATGGAACCACTTCCAATAATCAGACGTTTGTCTTCATAGCTTTGCCGGTGTAGAATCCATACCTTTATGTCAGAGCTCTTGGCTCCTCGTCGAGGCAAGACTCCGATATAGAGGGGAATGTCAGGCGTCCACTGCCAGTGTTCCCCTCCAGCCTTCATTCGTTCGAGATCACACGTATGGGGTATAAGAGGAAATAGGACCTACACGCTATCATATCAGCAATTGTGGCTTCGACTTTTGTGGTGTGAAGTCTTTACATAGTTCTCTGTCACTGCAAAGTCATGAATCATCGCCACGACCGGACTTATCAGCCAGACAAGGTCGGTGAACTTCCCAGATGGATCAACAGAAAAATAGCAAATATCTGGCGTGCCATCACCCTTGGCCTCATAGCCAAATCCAATGAATTCTTTTGTGACGGGATCCAGCTTTGGATGGGCAGTAAAGGTTAGACTGGGCAATTGGCCGTTGAAATCATATTGCCCGATTGTCTCAAGGGTAACAGGATCCATTTCATAGGGTAGAGCATCTTCCTTGCAGGCCAGCAACCTGCCATTGAAATAGACAATGTTCGTGTTTGCAGTGGTGCGGACACCGAACTTGATTGCATCTGTAAATTTGTTTCTGTATTTTCCTGATTAAATCAAATGTCAACACGCATAGGACGTCGAAAAAAAAATATATATATAAACGAATAAAAGTAAGAATAAAATAAATAAGAGAACTTACCTAGCAGCGCCCTCCCAGCCTCGCATTCTTTGACGAACTTTTCGGTGCGTACGTAGCGCTGCTTGAAATGTACTTTGCCAGACTCAACACGGAATGCACTGACGTTGCCGTCACCGTTGAACCACTTGAAAGGAAATTAGCAAGACAATGCCCCCCAAGATGCAGAACTGGGCCGTGCTTACTGGGTCATTCTCGACTCGTGAAGGGAGATGCGGGTCCGGCATAACCCGGTAGAATGTGCCTTGCACTTCTGGTGGGATTCTGCCTATCACTTCAAGGTAGTTTGTCTCACCTTCGAAACGGGATGGTTTCATGAAGTGTGAGAATTGGGGAAGCGGAGGGAAGTGTTGCAGGGTCTTCTCTGATAGCACCATTTTGGATCGCGTAAGTCTATTGATTCAGGAAGTTGACTTCCGAGCCTCGAGAGGTGATCTTTTCTGCGTGTTTTATATCAGCGGGGGCTGATAGGCTCATGAGCCACGGACAGATTATACCCGACCATTCGCATCCACCCCCGACCCCGGGGAGCAGTCCTGCTTCTTCGGCATTGGACCAGTAAAGCGCCCCCCCGAAACCCGCCATTCCCACCCCCGACCCCGGGGAGCAGTCCGTCCTGCTTCTTCGGCATTGGACTAGTAAAGCGCCCCAGGGCCTCCAAAACCTGCCATTATTTTACATCTAAATTTCCCCATCAGCTCTTCCGTGATATAAATTTTATCTGAAGGACTTTTGTTTCTCTTTTGTTTTAGTAGTGAAAGTCGCAGAATCCCAAGATGGCCCAGTCCACCAAACGCGTTTTGCCCCCATCGCTGGATGAGACGACTTTTGATACGGTCCTGGACAAGCTTAGCAGAATCGTCGGTGAATCCAACATCTCGCGCCATCACTTGTATGGAAATCTCGAAGGGCCACAGGGGCAGAGTTGCTACGATGATCTCTGGCCTCTGGGGGACCCAACCGAGCATACTCCTAGCGGAGCAGTGAGACCAAGAACCGTCAACGAGATTCAGCAAGCCCTAAAGATTGCAAACGAATATAAGCACTGTGGTTGACTCGCATCGACCTGTGGCCCTTGCCGAGCATGATGATGACACCACCGTGACACCATCACCACCCAAGTTGGCACGTGTTCCACTGATCAAGAATACGGATAATAATAGTAATAAATGGATGGATAGTTCAATGTGTAACGGACTTTGTGATGATACCGATTCGGTAAGTTTTGTGTTTTGTTTTATGATATGTGATTGTTTGAATTCTTTAATCCTTGAATAATTTATTACATTACACTGTTAAAAATACTGTCCGGTTATAGCCCAACACATTGAATACGTTTCTGGTATAACTCGTTATAACTTGACAAGTCTTTGTAATAGACTTTCAATTTAAACAATGTAAGTTTATAAGCAGACATTTTTTGAAAAATTGACGCTTATAAGCTGAATTTTTAAAAATTGCGGAGTTATAAGCCAACTTTTCTTAAATTGTCACCTTAAAAGCTGATATTTTTAAAATTGTAAGGTTATAACTAGAAACTTGCTTAATGTCAGGTTATAACCCGACAGTATTATTAACAGTGTATAATTAATTTTCGGGTTACTTAAAAAGAGAAAACTTTGGTATAAAACTCATTATCATACTCTATCAATTGTATTTTTTTTATTTCAGGACAAGAAATCCAAATGCATCGATGGATGTCAATTTTTCGAGTTCCATTTGATTACAATTGGAGCTGGATCGTCGCGACATGATCAGAAGGAGATGCTGAGTGAGGCTTGGCGAAAGTGCAATCAGAGTAAGTTTTTTTATTTGTCTCACAGAAGTGAAGTTGTCTTGTGGAAACTTTGTTGACATTCCAACTCATTATTTAGATGACTTAAGTTTAATAAAGATCTAGAAAGTTATAGTAAAAAATTGATTTATTAAACTTTATAATAATTAGCTCAAAGTTTTCAAAATGTTGTTTGAGCAAATGTGGGTTTCTATGTTCATCATGTTAATGTTTTGGCATTTTCCATTTTCTGCTACACTTCTCACGCGTGCGTAGTAAAATTCGAATTTTTAACTGATTCGAATCTAATTTTCGATGTTATGATTCGAATTCTTAACCGATTTGAATCTAACTTTCGGTGTTATGATTCGAATTCTTAAAAAAAATTGTATTATTTAAACTTATATTAATCCTATTTTTATTATTTTTTTCCCAAAGCTTGTGAGATGAGATGGAAAGTGGGAAGATTCATCGCACAATGTCAATCGGGTTGTGAGAAAGCTCGAAATGCGCCCGCAGAAGAAGAAGCAGAAGAATCCAAGGATGAAGTGATTGACCCATCGCGTTGGGCTGTGGACAGTGTGCCTCACCAGAAGACGCCACTGAACACCTCGGATGGCCATGAGTCTCACCCGAAGATTCCACTGAACACCTCGGATGGTCATGAGCCTCACTTCTTGGATGACCAAACCAATGGCAACAGTGATGACCAAGAGGATCAGTCGTCACAGGAGCAGCAGCCTCAGCGTCCCATCTCGATCGTGATTCCCATTTCTCGGCCTCAGCCCTTGCCTGATGAAGATGTGCCCGATGATGGCTTCATCATGCCCGCCCAGTCTCAGGTAAACTCAATGGCTGCTAGTAAACGATACCTAACAACAAAAATAGTAACTTGATCAATTAAAATAGTAATTTTACCAATTAGTAACTCTATCATCTAATTTTCCCAACAAAAATAGTACTTTTCCAACAAGAGTAGTAAAATTGCTATTATATTTTAATTTTAATATATATATTTTTTTCAAAAGTCGATAAAACAGAAAAATTGTGGTGAAGTTACTATTTTTATTGGGGCAATTTACTTTATGTCAAACTCAATCAATTGATTTGATTTTTGAAAAAAATAAAGAGATAGTGTTAGAGATAATTTATTATATTTCAAAACTCTTTCTCCAAGAAAACCTAAGAATACTATTAGTTATTTTATAATTTAAGAAAAATTTAAGTTTTTTAAAAGTCAAAAACTACTGGCAAATTGATATATAAAACTAGGAAGTTATCATTAGGTTTGGGTGAGAAAGGACTTCTCTTTTTGCTTCACTTTTATATGTAAATTCGAAGAGTGAAACTTGAAGCAACTTGAGGTAGTAGGTTTTCTGAGAATATAGATATTAAAATATGACATTTAATGAAATATGAGATGTATTTTTTCTCACAATATTGTGTTGACCTTGTGCAGCCCGACTCGATGATGCAGGCTATGTTGGCGATGATGCAACACATGACACAACGAGCGAGAGAGATGTTTGAACAGCGCCGTGCTATGATGGAGAATGGCCCAGTCGCCGAGGAGCCGGAGATTCCCAACAATGGCATCTCGGTTCAGCGATCGTGGTCGTTCATTGTCACCAAGGACAAGGATGGTCACCGCAAGGTGGTGGTCATGAACTCGGGACCACGGGTCGTTGTTCACCGACTTGGACCACTCTTCCGTGAGATGGGTAAGTTTTTGGGTGCGCTTGTGAGCAAGATTTATTTTTTTTACAAGAAGCAGACAGCGCTAGAGGTCAAACTTGAGTTATCGTAATTCGTGGGGATAGGCAAAAAAATCGAGTCGAATCGAGTGAGCATTGGAAGAGAGAGAATCCGAAGACAAAAAATGATAGAAAACAATACTTTTCATTAATACAGGCAACACTCAACAATCGGCTTGCTCAAGAAAAGACCTCCATTATATATCGCCATAGAGGAAACGCACGCGTAACCTCTTGCCACATTTCGAAAAAAGGCCACTTTGCACTGCCAAATGTAGAGAACATTTTTGGCCGTTTCTTGAGTGTTGTCTGTATATAGGAGAGAATTCCCAAAGAATCGATTCGAATTTGAATTCGAATTAAATACCAACTCAACCCGAACATTACATATCTAAATATCTCAACCTTAACTAACATGATTCTCCATATATATACAAATGAAAAATATGGTCGGGGTTTTCTATGTTCATGTGTTCTGCCATTTCTAGTATTCTGCTATCCACGTTTTTGTACTGTGAGAGTTACGCTACTTCCACTGTGCTTAACCGATTCGAATTCAACTTTCACTGTTGTAATTTGAATTCTTAACCGATTCGAATCTAACTTTCTGTGTTATGATTCGAATTTTTAACCGGTTCGAATCCAACTTTCACTGTTGTAAGTCGAATTCTTAACCGATTCGAATCTAACTTTCTGTGTTGTGATTCGAATTTTGGCAATAACTCTTCGAATTCTCATTCAATTTGATTTGGAATTCGAACTTTTTAAATTCCCACTCGATTCGATTTGAATTTTTTTATATCCCTTCGAATTCGATCTTGGCGGCTTTGCAT
>WURS02026219.1:0-11766 GCA_011762765.2 Rhinocypha anisoptera | reverse complement strand
TAAGAAACATTAGAAATACAGTAAATTCTGATGTCTTAACATCCATATATTATAGTGAATTCTATTCACGTGTTATGCATAGTATTCTCTTTTGGGGTTCCTCTCCCCATGTGAACATCATTTTCAAAATCCAAAAGAGGCTTGTACGTATTATGACCAATGCTCATTATGATGCACCATGCCAACCTCTCTTCAAAAAACTTTGCTTATTACCAGTAGCCTGCATATATATCTGTAATGTTTTACTGCATGCAAAGGGCAATATGTCTCAATATAGGGCCAATGGTGATTACCATAGTCACTACACAAGGACCTGCAATGACCTTCATCAGCCCTTTATCAGGACACACAATACCGCTCATGGACCCAAAGCGATGGGTTTAAGATTATTTAATAAACTTCCCTATGATATTAGAAATGAAAACAAAGTACCTGCTTTCAAGAAAAAACTGTTTAACCTATTAAGAAAATATATGTTTTATTCTGTACAAGAATTTTTTGAAATGTAACACATCAATTTCTACTTAACCAAATGACAAGATTAAATTCATGTGTGTGTCATTAATTTCCATGTGTAAAATTTTGTTTACATATTTGTGTATTTGTGTATGTTGTGTTCCCAAAACTGTGATATTTATATTTGACGTGTCCTATATTTGTGAATGTATTTATATGCACTAAATCTCCGGACAAATAAATGTATTATTATTATTTTTAAAAAATGAGAATTCAATTACCTGACTGAATGGGATCTAGTTTTACTGAAATAAAGGATAACTGTCACGGAGGAACCAAAATTAATTGATAACAGGGTTTCCACAAGGGTTCGAATCTACTACTACTTTCACTGTAATAAAACTGTAATAAAAATAAAATGGTTCTTTAAGTTTTTTGACGTGAAAGCTTTTAAAAAAAAATTCAACTTCTACTTTGAATTGTTTGGTTGGGACGCCATATTGCTATCAAATAAGGACAACAAACTTTAGAAAATTCACCACCCTTTCAAAGTTTTCCTTTTTCCAGATTCACCCACATAACAGATTTCACAGCATTTTTTTATTTTTATCTTTTTTCTTCAATAATGTTTCACCAAATTCATACCTTTGAATCATAGCCCACTTTTCTTCAATGTGTGTCAACATTTTCTGTCTGCGTTTGAAAATAAAATTTCCCCCCTCCCCATCCCACTGCCACTATATTAAGTAAATTAAAAATTTTTTTTACATAATTTGTTTCGACATGGGCTTGAAAATGGTAGTTTGTTTCAATTTAGGTTTGAAAATAAACACAAACATTTACTCCCCACCACCAAGAACTTCCACAAATGTTGCTATGTTCCGTACATCTATTCATCTATTCCTAGATTAGTGTTCATCAAAAAATCTGTTTTGCTTTTTCCTACGTCCTGTCCTTTCTTAATTTAATTCTCAACAACACCTCAAAAACATTAAAGATGGGTCATTATATACATACATAAAAATTTCCTCCAAATTAAAGGCATTCGTTTTAATGGCCAATGCAAATGAATTAGGTGTATATGAGGATATGAGGAAGCACTTTCTTCAGCCACATCAGGAAATAAAATCAAATAAAACAAAAATTTACAGGAAAAATTACTCATTATTTCATCACTATCAATGTAATAAGGACAGTGCAACATCCAAATTTCACATTTCACCCGAGAAGGAAATTATCAAAATTGACTCACCTCAGACCAAGAGTCATCTGCTCCTCTTCCGTAGAAACGGCATAGGCCCGGTAGGAGCCAGGTGCCAGAAATCTACAGAATCGACCATCAGAACCAGATACCAACTCTCCACTTCGTTCCCACTTCCCATTTTCGGCCGTTTTATCCAAAATAATCCTGCGTAGGGAAGCAGAAGTTCCCGAAGGCAAGCCGTCCCCAGATATTCGACCGCACATCCTGAACTTATCAGCATAAACAATCGGCAGGCGTGGCGAATCAGGAGCTATTCTTGCAACAAAGCTTGGGAAGTGATAGTCGGCTATAATAAAAATGGAAAAATTTGATTATATGTTATGAAATATTGCATAAAAAACTAGATATCTTGGTTCCATCTCACACTATCTTCCAAGGCACTGATAGCACCTTATTCCATTCTCTAATATTGAAGAAAATATGCTGTGATTCTAAACAAAATAACTAGCCCAATTAAACCACTTTCATCAAGAACCAACACTAAGACAATCTATAATAACATGAATGCCACCAGACAAAATCAGTTATAACAGCAACATGCAAAAGCCAATAAATTATACCAACATGACTGAAATGTGAGTCTTCTTTGACCAGCTTGAACATCTTCCAACCTGTAATGGCCTCCAGCATCAGTCACGGACACTTTCCTCCCGTCCACGTAAATAAGAACGCCACCGACGCCAATGTCAGGAGCCGATAGAAGTCGGCCATTCACTCCGAAGCCTTTCACCTTAACATGATAATGGGATATATTAGTAACCGAGAATGTGTGTGTAATGACACTGATTAATCTAAGTACTTTTATCCATATCCATCATTTTTGTTGTTTAACAAAGCAGTCACTTGTGAGACTCCAAAAATATATAAATTAATGAAACATTCATTACTGGAACTTCTCACTTAGGAAAGTATGCCATATCAAAATAATGGCCAGGTATACGCATGGGTGGTTTGAAAAGTCCATTATCTGAAATATGGCAACAGCTGTGTGTATCAAGGTTGTTTTCAGCTATTGGAGTAGTATTATAGTTTATAGGGTGATTCAACGGCTACGGTCATTTTGCACCTCTTCCAATCACAGAAAAAACCCATTTGGACAAATGCAACACCCATGTCCTGCGCGAGACTCAAACCATCGACCTTTGGTTATGTTGGCGAGCTCGCTACCCAACAGGCTAACCCAGTCGGCTCATTCAGCTATTGGAATTTTAAGGAGAAGCACACATCATGTGTCAGCCAAATTGGTCTACTTAATTGGTCCCTCTTAGTGTTTAACATTCGTAAAAATAAAAAAAAAAGACGCTAGAGAATTTGTGAATTGATCAAACACTATGAAAGGTAAATCATCTCAGGAGACTAAATTAGGAGCTTGATGAAAATTAAGGTGAATCGATACCGTTGATTAAGAAAGTCAATAAGTGGTTTCAATATTTTACCGTTTAAGGCCGTGTAAGTGCAGCTGAACATTCCGGATGACCTGCTGAGGGAGGACACTACTCCCAGTTTATTTGCTTGATTGGTTTTTAAACCATCCACATATGTATTCTGATGGCTCTATTATCTACTTACATGCATAATGATGGGTTTCTAAGAACAATTTTATTATTTTCATTTATTATTTATACTGATTAACTTTATTATTTTAACTACCTAGTGAAGCATAATGTTTAAGTCATCTTTTACCTCAATGCACCTTTAATACCTCTTCATGTAATATAACATTCTCCTATGCCTTACTTTCCTAATATTCTTAAAGTCAAACATGCTCTTCAATATCCCATAACTTCTTAATACTGTGGTACCTTGGTATTAATGACGGTAATCCATTCCATGATTATAATTGTTAACCAAAACAGTCGTTATCCAAGATGCAATTTCCCACCAAGTATATAATGGTAATCGATTGATTCTTCCCAGCTCCTCCCCATGATCATAATGCATATCAAATATGATTGTCAAAGTTATACATTGGTGAAAAAAATAACGCAATATATTCGGACCATATTGGTACCAGCCTGGAAATAAGTAAAATATAAAATTACTATGTATGCACCAGCAAATATATAATATTCCATTATCAGGTGGAAAATGAAAATTATTCCGAGCTGGGGAAAAAAGAAGCTCTTTGCAGCTTTTCAGGTAATAAATAATATCTTACAAAATTTAAATGAGATTTTCCATAGACCAATGGCCATCTTTACCTATAATTGGGTATTTTCCTGATTAGGGGGTCATGTTTCATTGAAATCCGCCACCAATTGACGAGGAGCCTTAGCCAAAGCCTGTGTCATAACCCAAGAAATTTTCTGCTCACAGGAACATCGTTAACCAAACTAAGGTCGTTAACTAAGGTCGTTAACCAAGGTACCACTGTACTTGGTTAATGTGAATCAACTATCATCATGCTAAGAATTTCTTGGGAAACATAAACATGTACTCTGATTCCATTATTTCCTGAACCTGATTAAAAATGAGTTTTTTTAATTTTCACTGCACACTTATGATGAACCCAATACAATATTTATTGAATTACACAATATTGCACTTATTTCACTTTTCTCCATTCCTTAAAATTTTTAATGCTATAGTTCTGAAAGAAGATTGTGAAACTTTTTAACTGTTTACCTGGCGAAGAGATAATCTTATTCCATCAAAAATCAACAGATCATCTCAAATGTCACATACAATATCTAAAGCCTTGTTTACACAGCGCATGTACTTGTGCAAGCCCAATGAATGACGTCATTGTATTTCTTGCATGCCCAAAGAAATGGCATTTACACAGTGCAGTGTTCTAGCAATTCTTTGGTGGAATAGCGACACATTGCATAATAGTTTTTTACAGCATAAAGATGTAAGGATATAAGGTGGAATATTGTCTTCATTTAATTGTTAGTTTGGTGGATTTTACAAGTGCCCATGGTTTTAATTTTATATAGGAGAACCCTAGTAGTAACGTAATGGAAACAGTGAGACCAAAATCCTAAAAATGTGGTCAAAATGCCAAAAAATGAAATGACAAATTTAAGTTAATTTTGCGTCAGATACACTATGAGATTTGAGCCACCAATAAAGGCATTTTATTAGGTAAGTAAGTACATACCTCAGCATATATAATTGTCAAAGTGACTGATATGCAGTAACTTGCACGGAAAAATAGAACCTAGGAACAGCTGTTCTAATCTGGTGCATTTTTTAGTTTTGTAAAATTATCGCATCTCCATAAAGTTAGTCATTTGTGAATGTTTATTTAAAAATTCATTCAAAGTATTCTAGTTATTAAAAGATTATTAAGATATAATTTTCGTGAAAAACTTTGAAATAATGTATAAAAAGTTATATTTTACAGAATTTTGGGGAAAAGTTGGTAACAAATTGTAGATGAGGATTTGAACAACAAGATTATAAGAGAAAGGCTGCAATTTCTGCACAAAGTACTTTCATAAACAAAATAAGCATGTCAAGACTTTCCTACGCCAAAACCTAGAACAAAAATGGTCAATATTAAAGGCATATGTCAAAATATGACCACAGTAATCCGTCATATTAACAAAAAGGATATTTCAGCTGTTTTACCACCAGTAGTCTCTGCATTAGATAACCTGCACAGTGGGCTTCCGAGCAAAAATTGCAAGAACACTTGCACCAGAATAGAACAGATTTTATTTTTGCATGTAAGTCACAAGTGTTCGTGCAATTTTCGATGTTTACACAGTGAATCTCAAGACGTGTATGTGTTCGTCCATCAGCCCGTGCAAGTACATGCACCGAGTAAACAGGGCTTAAAGGATAGCAGGACACACCGATGAACAATGCTGCCAACTACGAAAACCAATTGTGGCTACACATGGGTTAATGCATGTTAAAATTACAGCAGCAAACAAAAATCATCAATGTATACTGAAGAAAACTACTGCCACTTGAAGCTATTTTACAAAATTCTGCAGTAATTGCTTTGTGGGTAGAATGTTAGATAAGCCAGGCAGAGAGATGAGTTGCGTGATCATTTTGGATGGTATGAAGGCAGGGATAACCAACGTGTAACTATAGAATAAATCATTATCTTAAAAAATTTGTTTCTGATTAGAAAAAGTATTATCTCAAATAATTTATTTCCACTAGATTCCAGACACATGAACAGAACTAGTCAATCCAAGAGATATGAGATATGTTTAAGATAAGAGGAGAACTCACTTCAAAAGCCGAAGGAAGGGCATAATCTCCGTGCCCAACTTCTATTTCCATAGCAGCCGGAACCACGTCTAACCGTATGTCATCCTCACCACGCTGAGGAACAATGCGATGTCGTCCAGGGGCAACCGTAGAAAAAATAAATATACCGTTTTCATCGGCAATGGCAGTGGATGGAGGTTCTGCAGACGGGGCAAGATGCAGCATCGTCAGCCCGACGCTGGGCACAGGTTCGCCTCCGGAGAGTACACGGCCTTTAACCTCATACCTTTCGAATGGAATTGTGGAAAATTTTACTGGTACACTTTAACTCAACAAATAATATGATGTTGTATGAATAAATATGTATGTCTGTATGTTTTTTTATTATTTTATATTTACAATTTTTATGCTATATAGCAGGGTATTTTTGTACATAGGTATCATTACAATCTATTATTTTTATTATATCTGTGTGTAATTTTGTGTATGTGTAATATTTTTTAATTGTGTATGTATGTGTATACATGTATATGTATGTATGAATCTATAATAATTTATAAAAATCATTATCAGACACAATAGCTATTCTATCGGAGTAGTCTTTCTCATGTTTTTCACACCCCCCTTCCCTTCTTCTTGTGTGGGTGTTTTCCTGTTAAGTGGGTTTTTTCATCATAATAACAGTCAACCATTCTTGTTTTTCCCACAAATTTGTACATGTCTTTCTATATGATTAATAATTACAGTATAATTTCTATCCTATGTCATTATTAACATTATTTTACTTTGTAAAAACTCTGACATTACTTTCATGTAACATTATATTCGTGACAAGGGTGGAAAAAGGGACTATTTAGTCTCAATCTCGCCCTCCAATTAAGACATTTTATTACTAATGCTAATAAATAATTAACAGAAATCCTATTAAGTGGTCTTAATAAAATATTTACAGCTGAAACCACAACCATCAGTTTGAAAACGATAATACAACAGAACATATTTCAAAGTTCATGCTTGTTAAATTCATGGATCTCCATATGCAGGCTGCACACAAGTGAGCCAATGACCAGCCAGTATGGTCAAATGATGCAGCTTACAGAACGCTGTCAGAGTATTACAGATCCAGACTTGATGTAGTGGAAGGAACAAATATTGAAAGAAGTAGCACTTTTCCACAAAAATAATATATTTATCTTAACATATATTTACAAAAATATATATTTATACATAATATTTTTGTGGAAAAGTGCTACATACATCTCCTTTCAATTTAGAAAGCTGTCTGGTTGCTAACCCAAATGGAGGTTTGTTTCCGGGCCATGCCCTTTCAATTTCCCCTTGAGAAAAGCAAGGATACTGCAGGATCAACATGCTACATAGTATGTTCATCCTATATTAAAGTTCAATAAATACCCGCGTAGCCATGAAAAAAAATATGACTCAACGATAACCTAATTTACCTAACTGTAAATCCCTTATCAGTGCAGAACTAAGAATAAAACCAACTTTTATAAACAGTGACAATGTATTCTTCAGTAAAGCTCCCTATTTCATAGTATAACTTCTTGACTTATAATGATTTATTTTATTTATTTCTTGCACTTGAATAGGTACTGATTGGCTAGTGTCTGCCCATTATATATGCTGTATTGTGTGTGTGTGTACATAGATTGATATTATTGGTATTAGATAGAGTACATAGATTGGTATTAACTATTATGGTGATAATGATATAATTATGATGATAAAAATGTTTTTTTCTTGTGCATTATATATGTCCTGATTTACTTCCACGAATTAAGTTTATTAGTTTTATTCAGATTGTGTTCCTTATGAGCTGCTGGCTCCTTTGGAAAGTATCAATTGTGATCTCTATTGGACAAGGTCTAAAAAAATAATGAAATGCACATTTGTAAAAAGGCATCCCAGCAAAACCTGTCATATATGTAGCATGAAAGTGACAACCGATACATGATAGAAGATTTGGAATACGATTATTTATGATGATTAAAGCAATTTACATTAAATCAGTACCAACTGTGCCATGATTTGCAGGTGTTCCAGTTTTGCTTTTCATTAATCATGACATACCTGCAAGACAAATACATATAAATAAAAATTGCAACTCACCCTGCGACAGCTAATGACATTCCGCTGTCGCCGTTGTCACCTATGACCGACACTGGGGCACGCGAGCGAGAAAGTACCCACTTTGGATGCGAAGCTGAGAGGAGGTAATTTCCAGGGGCAACCGGTGAAAAGAGAAACCCACCACCAGTTTCCGTCTCCTTCTCCTGAAGCACCGAACTACCATCTGAGGTCATTAAGGCCACCCTGACGCCAGCGGGACCACCTCCAGTGACGGCTCCTTCACTGCCCACCTGATTTGAGTTTTTTTTTACATTCATGTCAAAAGGATATAACTGAAACTCACGGACCGTTTGCTTTCCCACTCTCTAGATCCTTCCCTCATATGAACTGAACATTCACTTGTGAAATGAATTTTTTAAATTTCTTTGGTCCAAGCAATATCATTAATTTGAGTTTACTGCCTAAGAGCATAAATATAAATACAAGAAGAGTAGACAAAGGTTTATAGAGAACCTTCGATGATTATTTTTTAAATGTGTAACGACATTATTGGCACATCACAGTGAAGGGAAAAATGTCCAATACGAGTAAAATCACCTGTGTTCTGGACAAGTTTAAACAGCTTCAACATAAAACTAAGAAAGTCTTGAATGTATGATTTTTACAACCCTCTTGAATTATGAACCTTTACAATTATTATGTTTCTTTTGCAAAGCTTGAGGGATATCACCCCATTATAACGATTCACAATTTTCCATTTGTAAAATATACAATTAAAAGACGATTAAGGTTTACAAATACCTTTCCAATAACTGCAAAACCCTTGAAGTTGAAATTGATATCTTGGGCTTGGCTACAAGGATCATTTTTGCCGTCAACATTAAGCTCAACTTCCCTCGGTTCAAAGCTCCAGCCTACAGGTGGTTCAATCTGAAGAAACATAACATTTTAGATAAAATATTTCTCTCTCAAAACTGCTATGTAAAAGTACTCCATAATACTCACCTTCAACACATACTCTCCAGTATCGTACAACGGTAAGAAATAATAACCATTGTTAGGGGCACAATCTGACTGATATTTAAGGCTTCCCTGCTTAGTGTACCTGTAATATGATACGCAAGACTTGGGAACAGCAACTCAAATAATAAACGATAACATGCTGAAAGTTAGTCACAGTAATAATATTATTACGAAAGTCACGATTGATAATTACTATGCAGGGTCGGAATTTTATATTTAAGTCATGCAAAATCGGGCCTACGGGGTAAGAATGACTATTCAGAAGGCACCAAATAAAGCTAATCATACAATATAATACTCCTAAAATACAACCCGTGACAAAACAGAGTACTCACAATTTAACTTCCACCCTTGAAAAATTCAAATCTATGTCACTTTTGAGGAATCCGCCACAGCCTAGAATATCGTCAGAATTTCCATACGTGCTACCAACAACTCGATGAACTTGCAGGATTCCCAGTAATTGAATTATAAATAGAGTATTCATTTTCCATGCAATGATTCTACAGAGATGGTGGAAAATAAAAACTTAAAATGAACGCAAGCAGTTGCTATTCATTCAATGCATGTACAGTTTTCCACTTACACCATTTTACAAATATTATAAAACAACTACACAACCACACTTACAAAGACAGATCACACAAATCATGGCTCCGTCGGCTCCGGACAAAAGAAGCCTGATATAAATTTGCGCATCTTCCGCCTTGGAGTGGCAGATACAAAAACACTTCGTGTGCAAATAGAATAAACTGATAGAATATTGGAGTCTTTCTTGGAGAGTGAATGATACAAATGGTATTATCTGTTACAGGATGAACTTCCAAAACCTTCTTATTATTTTATAAAACCTTCCGTAACTTTTATAGAGAAACATTGGTGGAATAATTTCCAAATATTATTTTCCATTCTGTAAGGACAAGTGAATACTTATAAAGTGATTACAGCATTTTAATAATTTCGAGAGGCTTCTTTGAGGTGTTCTTAAGATTTATGTGTTCTGCTGATTTACAGGAATGTTAGTGTTCATTAATATTCGAACATTTGATAAATAAATTTAAAATTTTTCATTTAAATTTTCGTCGAACAAAAGAAAATATTATATGAACCAGGAAATGGGGCCCTTTCCTAGAGCCATCTCAGGCATATGTTGATTAAATAAAAATAATAGGAATAACATCTTCTGTCTCTTATGATCGTCATCAACTTCAATATCCACAATAATACCCAACTCACGCATTGTATTGTATAAACTGCTACACAATTGGATCCTAGTGCTTTCAGATTCTTTCTTCCCTCTGTTCAGTTTAAAAGGTACTCCTTTTCTAGATGCACAGGAAACCCTCTTCTAGAAAAATACAACTTCCACTTAACTCACTTTCTATGGTTGTGTAGTTCTAGGTACCTACATAGGTTGAATCTTTTACTGAGCACCTAGGAGGTACGGATGTACGAACTTATACATACCTAGATATATGAAGGGGAAGCCAGAAATTTTAAAAGATTGTTCTCATTGATTGCCAGTCTAAGTACTTTTCTGTCACACCTTGTAAAGAATATTTGGAAAATACATTGAATGTGATTTAGAGGGGAACTATTATTTTTAGCTATAAAAAGATACTCTGAGCAAATTACCTATTAAAATACATTCAGACACTTACTTGATTTTAAAAATTAAAAGATTGGTTAAAATTAATTTATTTCTGTTGTAGCAGTAAGCAAGAATTTACTATTTGACATGATGTACAAAGTATGGATTTGATAATGTCAGAGGATAGAAATCTATTCTTAATAAATATGCCCTTTAAATGTCTAAAGCAAGTCTAAAAAGTAATTTAACTCCATTAACTAATGGAAAATTATGCAAAAATATAATTTATGTTAACAATATTTATGATATGGAAATATTATTTTGTGGCATCAATTCATGTCACATAGAGAATAAAACATACGGCTTTCAAAAGCAATGCATTACATTTTCAATCACTAAGACGAAAATGTGCTGATTGGTTATTGCATTATGGATAAATACTCTTGCATGATTATGAAATGATGCAGTCCTATTTTGTTTCTTGTGAAGGTGTGAATCTTGAATTATTCTTCAAACTTTATAAAACTCATTTAAGCCATTGAATGAAGAATATGCATATCTACGTTTTGTTGAGTGAGTGCAGAGAATTCATATATGTACTTATGACCGCCTCCTTTGTGACCTCTCCAAATTTTATAACCCGACCTTCGAAAGAAAGGTTTGAACTGTCACACTTTCTTATTGTTCTGGAATAGGGAATCAGTTTATGAAGATTCACGACCTTCTGGCGAGTCTGATGAATGCACTCCATCCACAGAGTTTCAGGAAATTCTTTTCTGACCCTCCCTTCTCATTTCTCTTAGTTGTCTCAAGAGTTTTGGTAGAATGCAGGATATAAATCAAAGTATTTATATAGTTTGGTATCAAATTAATCATAAATAGTCAATGAAAGTAAATATGGTGTGCACATTTGGATATATTTCTGCATAAGGTTTTTTTAACTCTTGTCAATTGTCTCTCTCCACTGCCTCACTAGGAGGGTAATGGATTATAAGGTCGTCTCGGATTTATTTATTTAGAATATAATCTTGCAGTTGGCTACAAGCCAGGTGGCAAGTATAAAAAATGAGTGAAACCAATGAAGAATTATGATGCAATACTGCAATACATATTTTCACAATTAGTTATATAGCAGTCATAATACAAAAATAAAATTTAAAGAAAAAGC
>WURS02026208.1:0-11767 GCA_011762765.2 Rhinocypha anisoptera | reverse complement strand
GAAAGGGTTGGGAACCTCAAAGGGTAAGGGTCGGGTTTGTTGGGCGGAGGCGAAAGGTGGACCGGGGAAAGGGAAGAATGGCGGAAGAGCATGGGAGGGAAAAGTTTTGAGGGGAGGGCACCGGTGTTGGAGGCGGCAGGAAGCATCGGAGGCGCGCTGTCTGAAGGCAGTGCTTCTCCCCAGTAAATCTGCGAAAGGGTAGTCATAAGTTGGTCCATTTTTTTTGGGAAGACGGTAACAAAGGGTTGTAGGTGGAACAAGTGGCCCTTTGAAAGATTTTCTCCTCCGGAAGAGAGAAAGTTGTGGGGATGGGGCTGTTTACAAATAGGTTTGGTCGGTTTTCGTACGTTGGTAACTATTGGAAAAATCTGGCCTCTTCCGAAGCCACTTAGCATTGGAGTAGACCACACGTACGACTCCACTTCCAGGTATGTCGTGATTGATCACTATTATGCGAGTTGAGGTACGATTTTTTCCAGGAGTTATTGTCTCAGCTTTCTGTCAAAATCGCGTGCTCACGGACACTCTTATTCCACAAAGTAAATATAGCAAGTCAATTTTATATCGAATTCCACACCCAGTACCTCTGTTTGCGGATGGCCGGGCACTGCAGTGAACCAATCCGAAGATGTGATGTGGATCCCGGGGGAGGAGTTTCACGCCGTGGGCGGGGGAGGAGGAGGAATGGTAGCAGTAGGAGGAGGGGAGAGGACGGGAGAGGAGGCGGGAATTTGGGGCGAGGCAAAAAAGAATGCGGGTAAATGGAAGACCCCACGGCGAGGGAGATGACTGGAGGAAAAGTTATGAAAAATCTCATTTCCTTTGCTGTTTTTTACTGCGCTGTAACTCAGTCGTGTGCAGGGAGTTATTCTGAGACAGAAGGAATCAAATAATGAGCGAATGAGTTGTTTTTATGGGGGGTTAATTCATCCTGCACCTATTTTTATAGGGAGGGATTGTGACGTATACTACGGCACATGTATGTTTGCGTAAAAATTTATTATTGTTTATTTATTATATATACACAAATATGCAGGAAATATTTCTAATATTTAACTTTATCTACTTCTTTTGATACAATAGTAATATTTTGGATTCCACTCGGTGTTATCTTATATTTTTTTCTTACCCGAGATACGTATCTATCTCCCCTTTCCTCATTCGTTAAAGGGGATATCAGCTTTAGCGGTGTAATGTATTGAAAGGAAGCTGGTCTTCTACGTATGCTATGTTTAACACACCTGGTGGCCTCCACTCCTTTGAGGTGAATAGAATATTTAGAAGTATACTTATTATACGACGAATCATTTTGTTATCAAGGAGTATGTTTATACCTGAGCGTTTTCGCTTATGAAATATAGGGATTACGGTGAGCAACCATTCCAAGGATATTTTTTTAATGTTTTTCGTTGAGCTGATGTGTCCTTTTCCCCCTTTAAATATTTATCACGCCGAGAAATACATATTTCATTCGCAACCATAGCGTGACATTTTTAAGTAGCCGGAACTCCTCGTTAAATTTTAATAATTTCATTAATTTTAAAGCTCTTTTTTGTTTTTAGTTGTACACAATAAGTTGTTTTTACTCATGTGACACTAAACATTTAAGAGCACACATAGAAGCGTCCTCTGAATGGACTACTTTACTGGATAGGTCGATAAAATAGAGATCGTGGATTTAAACACCAAACTCGACGGCTGAAGTCATTCTTTCCCCATATATATTCATGCTAAATTAAAACGTCCGCTATTCTTGTTCCTCACTTAACTGGAGGTATGTTTAAACTAAAGGCTATATAATGGTTTACTTTATGGTGCTAATATCTAGATATAAATATCCCTGTGTCAGTATGACTTTTATCTGGCAATAAAAATGTGAATGATTGACATTTTAAGGGCATAGTATGTTTATTCCAGGGTATTAAAAGCTATGGACATCACTTTTAGATGTCGAATAGAATGAATTTATTAAAAGGATTTATTTCGGAATTTTCTATAAGATAACAAAAAAAGAACAATAACACCAATATGATACACAGGAACAGCATTCCAAAATTCAAATTGTGTTCTTTTAAGCCATGCTGTAGGTTGAAATTCTAAAACCTACATTTCTAGTTTCAAAAACAATTTCATAAGGGTCACAGTGGGCATAGAGGTAGGGATTAAAACAGATCTATTTAAATATTTCGATTTGTGGAAATTAGAACCATTTTAATATGAAACCTTCCTGATATCCTGATGAAATTTATGTTACTCTTTTTAAGAAGAGTAGATAGATTGATTCACTTATAGATCGTTAGACTCAATATCAAAAAACTCATTCCATTAGTTTCTCCTGTTCCGCCTATATCAATTTAAATATGTATTTCTAAATACACTGTTTTTGGCTCTACTTTGTGGACATTCATATTTAAAGGTTGAAAAAAAATGTTGCCTTTTCATCGTAAGAATTTTTTTATTGCACGACCCATTTAGTTAAGTAACATCATCAAGTGATATTAATTACAGGAGTTTTCTTAATATACTTTGGCTAGGATCCTCCTAGTTATAACATATAAAGAAAACTTCTGTATATAATATCGATTGACGATGTTACTTAGTTAACGAAACCGGTAGTACAATAAAAAAGGTTTCATGTGGAAAAGGCAACGTGTTTTTTTTACCTTTAAGTATTTCCATTTCAATTTCTATGTGGATCAAATCCATTTTACGCATTCTATGACCTAGTGTCATTGGTTTATTTCTTGTCTCCATTATAAATAGACATATCGTTCATTTTAGGCATTTTGCTCGTTTGTCTTTAGGTAGCACGTGACCTACTGTGTATTCTGGCTGGAAGTATCGGAAGTAGCGGTGGATATCCCATTTACCTGAACTAGTCCCCCCCCCCGGTATCTCCCACCCGGGAATTTTAGCAGTAACGGACAAGGCACGAATGTTTTAATGCGCTGGCTGTTCGAGCTGGTTCCAGGGGGTGGGGAAGGGTGGTTGGGGGAGGGGGAGGTTTGAATGTTTTTCCAATATCGGGGGGGCGCCACGAAATAAAAGCCAGTCGTTGTGCGCACGTGTTCTTCGAGTCGAGAGGACGCCGCCATCTTTGAGAATGTCTCAACTAGCCAAACCTCCGCCTGCCAGGGATCACCAAGGGGTAAAAAGGTGACCCCTGCGGAGCCCAGGCATTCTCATTAAAGGCTTTCGGGGTCGGAGAAACCTGGATAATTAGACCGAGGATTTTGGGTGGGACCCTGAAGGGGCAGAAACAGGATGAGGAATTAGTCTCCCGTGTCTAGTCCTTTTTTTTGCCGTCTCCCTTCTTCAACAGCCCCACACCAACCTCCTCCTCCCCCAGCCGCCACCTCCCTCCACACTTCCACTCCAAATGTTGGAGCCGGTGCGGTGCTAAGTTAATGGCCTTAGTTTGGGAGGTGGAAGGGCGGTCTTGTTACAGGGGGTGGGGATAGGGGAAAGGTTTCTCCTGCCGGAGACATGTTCGCCGTGGAGACAGCTAAGAGAGGTTTGGGGGGGGGGGAGGGGAGGAGAGAAGGGGGCTTCTACTAGCCGCACAGAGGGACGACGCTTTCCCTGCGCCGGAATTTTCGAGAACTACCCCTAAAAAGTTCCTTTGTCGGTTGAGGGAAGAACTTACGTTCCACGCATGCCCCAAACCCCTCCCCCTTTCCCCCCCACATGGATCCGATGCCTCGGACTACCACATCCCTCTCGCGGGATCACACACAACTGCTTCACTCGCGTGTCTCTTGTTTGCTCCCCTTTTTCTGCGAAATCGCCCGCCCTGTGCAGGAAAGATGGAGAAACAGAGAGGCTGAGATAGAGAGAAGGGAGCAATAGATGGAGAAATAGGAAGCGTGAGAAGAGAGAGAGAGAGATGGAGTTATAGAGAAAGGGAAGGAGGGAGTTGATATTAAGGTTCCTGAGGGTTAAATCAAGCGTGAGTCCGCGAGAACTTCCATCCAGGTAGAATATACATTAATTGATGCAGCGAACCTTGGGGTGTACGAAGTCATTCGCCGAAATAACCACTGCACTTACTTATGACTATCGCACCACTTCCGTCCGAAAATTATATCGTCATTTTTGAGCTTCTTTAAGTTTGGCATGTCATATCTGGCAACTGAAGCATAAGTTCTATGGTTCAAGTGTATAAAAGCTATTAATGCACAGATTCTCCATATCTAATTCTCATGATATGTATCCTCAATGTCGACCTCGGTGGCGGCGGGCTAACATCCTCGTCTGCCAACCTGTGTGGAGGTCACGGGTTCGAATCCCTTCTAGGCGCCTTCACGGACGGGCATGAATGCTCGTGAGTTTCGTCCTCATTGTTATACGTTATCGTATTGTGCCATTGTAATCGGTTTATTGCTGTGTGTGGGCACCATATAATAATAAACAAATATGTATTACTCCTAACCAAGACGAAGTTTTTACCTGATATAGAATTTTACCGTAAATCACCCTATCAACCAATGTTCAATACACGCAGTCATCAAAACTTCGTACCTTCGGGTTAATTACTGCAACTGGAATACGTCAATCATTGCTGTTTTTCAAAGTCGGATAGCAAACCAAAGCGGTATTTGGAACCAACCAATTTTTAAACCTTTTCTCGGATTCCCCTCAGTACCCGTTATTCCAGAGATGATCCCTAGACCCGCTCCGTGGAGAGTGTGGGCTGTTTGTTATTAGATCGCCAACGATATCAAAGAGACAATACCTCAGAGACGATACAATAGTATGTTGTTTTTCAAACCACTTGCAAATTTCTACCATTGCAAATATGTCATTACATCTGGTGATGTTATAATATTTTATTAATATGCAGGACTAGTTTAAATATACAGACATTTTTGTGTCAAAAACACAAAAAACATTTTTATATTGACCAAATTTATCTGTTTAAGTTTTTTAAAGAAGAATTAATATGAGGAAAATATTATCGGGGTCCACTGTCTACCAGACTCGAACTTTTGAGGTTCCTTTCATCTGCCATTTTCCTATAGAAGTTTTCCAATACCTGTTAATGTCACCATTGCCTGTTTACATGAGTTTCGCTGCTGTCGTTATCGAGATTGCTGACATAATGGCCAAAGACACAGTTCAACGGTTAGTCAGAACAAAAGCGCTTGGCGGTCGGGCCGGTTCATCGGTCAATAAATCTGGAAACGTTTGAACGATAATGCGTTCCCAATCACGAATCCAAATTGTTGGGACGTCATTTGCGACAACCCCGGCCGTCCCCCCATCGTGAGAGGTTTGACCCGTCACCGAGTGCGAAAGCTCTTTGGCGCCTGGTTTGATGACAACCCATTTTCCACCCACTGGTTAACGAACTCATCTGAGAGGAGCGCGTGGGGACGTGCCATCATCATCCAGATGTACGGTTCTCTTGGGATCCTGTCTCCGGCGACTAGCTCCTCTCTTTTCGATGGGTTCGAAGGGGTCCTCGCTTGCCCTGCCTCCACCTTATCAGCCCCCTGGAGATCATCGACCCTCGCCTAGACAGTGAAAAATAGACACATCACACCATCTCCAGCACCACTTAGCGCTTCTCCGGGTCTCGACCTTACGCCACTGATGTCTCTCGTTAAATGCTATCCTCTTCCTCCTGTTACAGCCATGTGGCGGCCGTCCTTGGCCCTTCCTTATCTGGCCTCTTTAAACTACTCACCTAGCCCGAATAATTTCTAGCGTGTAATTTTTTTTCGTCATTTGAATTATTTCATTCTCGAATTATAATACGAAACTTTCCAAATCCATGCACACCACGACCTTCTCCGCTCTCCGTTTCTACAGTTCAAATTTCCTTCCGCAAATGATAACAATTGAGATATAAATCTGCGAGAGCTTTCGCTACCATACATTTGTCTCGCTATAGGAGTTAAAAAGCTCCAGAATTCTTTTGGAATTAAGGTTATATCACTGTTAAAAGCACATTTTTATGACTATCTATCTGCCAATTAAATTATAGCTGGATAGTGTTAAAAAAAACAACAGCACTTATAAAAGTAAAATAATCGATTTTTTTAAATTTTACTATGAATCATTTTATCAGATAGTTGCAGTAGTATTTTTGCATTAGGGTCCGGGGGCGGTTACGGTCATTTACTAGTAACTCCTCAAATCGAAGAAACCCAATTTTTCAACTCAATACCCATTCCTGAGGCGGGACTCGAACCCAAGACTATGATTTAGCCGGTGGGAATGCGACCGTTCAGTCTAACCCGGTTTGCCCCTCATCCATCACTATAGTTATTGTCTATCATCGTTCCCAATTTAATGTCTCCTTTTTTCTTTCTTCTCCTCCTGTCGCTTCTATTGCATAGCATTATACCTTCTAACACCGATTAAGCTACACCATTGCCTTGAAGCATACCTTTCATCCACCTCAGATCACTTCGTTATATTTCCGATGTAACACACTGCCAATCTCTTTCTCGGCCACCTTTGCCATTCCTATTCGCACCAGATGTCTAATGCCTCCAACCAGCTTTCATCTTTTATTCTCAAGGCCCAAGTGTCGAAGACATAAAAAACTAGAATACTAATAGGGTTTTCAATAACTTTTTCTATGTCTCTGTACGTAAGTTTCCTACATTGAAATCCTCTCTCCTTGTTGTCGCTGTCCGATTTGGAAGAATAGGTAATAATGGACGAAACCAGAGAAATGATGACCACAATGTAATGAGTACATAGCATATCTAATGAGTTATACCAAAGAAGTATTTGAGTCAGAGAGGCAGATGGGCTGTGACTAATGAAACATATGGCAGCGTAAATTATATCCGGATTTTGAAGAACTAAATACAATTTGAGACAAAATTTTCGTTCGGAAAATAGAATATTGGAGTTATCAGTGCATTCTCGCGTATGCCAATTGCAAATACGAGCGTATTTAAGTATGTATTGGCTATAAGTTGAAATAGTGAAAAATCGAGGAAACTTTGGTTGGATCTTCTACTTATTATAAGTAACTAACCTGCCAAATTTCAAAATGGTTCAGAAAATCTTTCGAATGATATCGAAGTTTGAAATTAACATGAACTCTTATGGGAAATTACTGATTTTATGTCATTCTACAACTTTGAGGGAAAATAAAACATATAAACAAAAATAAGAAACCATTGAAACATTTAGAGGTAATAAATAATTGTTATAATTTGATATCATCAATAAAAACAATCAATCACAGAATAGTACACGAAATATTTATAATAACTTGCAGATACTCCACGCTTTTCTTCAATTGAAAGGCATAAACGTGGCAACGTCGCACTCATTTCGACTCTGTGATATCCTTTGTTGATACACATTCTCAGTCCTTTACGAATGTAATTCTTATTACTTGACATTCTTTTTTCAATTAATAATAAGTACAATATATTTTATTGTTCATAGCTAAAGCGACGGATTTTTATTTCCATTCGAAAAAAACTGACGAGTTAGCGTCCATCTTGATAGTGCAGTGCTGACAACGTATGAATGTATGTGACGTTACCAGAATGTATGGCATAAAAAATCAGTTTTTTTCATTTATGATCATAAAATAAGTAATTTTAAATTTTGCCTATAAAGATATTATTTAGTTTAAAGAAAAAATCCCATTAAAACAAATAAAAATTTGAGCTGTACAATTTTCGATATTTCAAGTCCATAGGTTGGTCACGGAAGTCAAAAGGGGGTCCATTGAGTTTAAAATTGGTGTAAATATCGAATCCATCGGCCTAAAAATACATAAAGTATTAATAACATCCAATTAAAATCAATTTTATTCAGTTTCTCTTCTTAAATATAGCAAAAAGCCAGATAATCGCTTGGTGTCGAATCAGTAACAATAGACTAGGGTTGTATAGCCAATACATCCTTAATACACAATAAAGAATTTCATGAAGAAATCTTTGAAATGAACGTAAAATGTTTTTTTTTAATGAATTCGTTGAAATCATTCCTAAATTCAATAGAAATGAAAGCTTAACAAAGACGTTTGGCATAATATTAGTAAGACGAGCGACAAAGGAACGCCCCGGAGGACTGCGATGAACGACATTGATTGAATGGATAATATAATACATAAAAGCCGCCTTTTGGGAATCTTGGAATAGGTATCCCTGATGTTGATTGACTACTTTTGTAATGCGGTCACTCAGTATCATGCACTCAGGAGGGAATAATTATGCATTTAAGATATATTTCATTGTAAGTATTATTGATTGAAATTCAGGATATCAGACTAGGAATTAGTTTGACTTTTTTCTCTCAAAAGTATTTATATATATATTAGCCATATTGTGAAAAAGAAAATATTCTGGCAATTATCAACTCGAAATCGGAATTAATGAGCAATCAAACCTAGTTTTTCCAAGGCATTAATTTAGACTAACCGTCCAAATAAAATTATGTAGTGACTGGGGTATGGAAATACTTTCATTGCACGCAGTGTAATGCCGTTTTACAACTTAATTTTCACACTCAATATAAAATAATCACTTTTATTTATAAAATTATTATTTCTCAGATCAGTACTTCAATTGAGCAAGGAATATAAAGAAAGATAAATTCAATCAATCGGTGTTTTGAATTAATAAAATGTTATCAAATGAAATTATCGGTATATTTTCAAGGGATTGCAATATTTCATTAAAAGTAGTTCATGCCTTTTAATAAGGTTTCCTCAATTTCGCGAAAAGGAAATTAATTTTGGTTTTCCAGTTTTTGTTCAAAAATACTCCAAGTATTTGTAAAGTTGAAGTAAATGTGAAGCTTTACACGGTATATTCTATTGTTTTATCTCACAAGCTATTCTTCTTTACAAACCCTCGGGAGATTAACCCCGTCCGTGGATATATTATTTCTTGCTCCATGTAATACTAAAAATTCCAACGTAAAAATGCTTTACTGAGCGTTCTCCTGTTTATTCGAAGACCAGAATATGGAATTAGTGGATAAAATTCCGTTCATTGGGTTAATATCGTTAGCCCACTTCATAATTGCATTCCTTTTGAAACATTGATTTTTTACATCCTCTCAAGTTGTTTATTCCATTATCCTCTTTCTCTCTCTCGCTTTCATTCTTTCTCATTTCTTTATCCCACCCACGATTATCTCTTTCTTGTTTGCCCAATTTTGCCCATCACTTCCGCCAGAATCGAATCAGAGCAACCGAAAACAATAGAGAGAGAGACAGCGTTACCTTTTGACACATCTGAATTAAAAACGCTGAAATTTACGCGCGTTTATCTATTTTTTTTATTTTTGGAAAGGCATAATCGAGTAACTCGACTTCTTGTAGTCGCGACAGGACATTATTTCAGTAAGCGAAAAGGGTCGACGTCCAATAGGAGAGTTGTGGCAGTCTCGCGATCATTTTGAATGGAGTCCTCCATTGTCATTGCTGCATAGCTGCATCCCTTTTCGACGAGATGTTTTTGTGGTTTAACCCTGTTTGGAGTCTCCTAAGGTTATTTATTGCGTGATCTGAGCAATGCTATTCTTTAGCTCCCTTTCAGAACAATTTATTAGGACAGGACTAAAATTTATTTCTCTCTATAGTGAGTCAATTTTTGCCGTCATTTTCACAGTTTCCCACGAGAGGAAAACACCGTCGAATGTAGAGATATTTACTGATCATGTTTTACGACAAAAATTTTAGACACACGTGCGCCGCCCTTAAAAATGTTAAATAAACTGAAGTTATAGATTGTTGTGTGGAGGGAAATCCATGATTGATATATACCTTTTTAGGTTTAAGCTAGAGGATAGATTTGAGTTCAAAAACCGACGTTCATTATATTTTCCTGCATTTTTTGATATAAATAAAACTTCTTTACTATGCATAAACTTGATTTATTCTCTGTACAATTCACTTCTTCCATTCGTCGTCACATTCATATCTCGAAGTTTCTAATCCATAACGTCCATCTCTCCCCGCAAAACCCAAGTTTCTGAAACACACAACGCTATATCAGAGTAATTAATGCGTAACTTTTTTAACACATACCTTTTTACGTACCCGCTTTGCGACTTGAGTTTCCTATAGTGAATTCCCATCCGATTATCCGTGTGTTCATCCATCTTTCCGCATTACTTTCTCCAGTTTTCGCCACAGCCGCTTCTAAAAGACCTCCAGTCTACTCTCATCTTTTCTCGTCAACAGTCACGCTTCTGTGACATAAAATGTCATGCCCCGTATTTACTAGTCTATTGTTAAAGTACTTTACTCCAAAAAAGAACACCTTTTCCATTCAGTGAAAATCCTTTTATATAAGGAAAATTTCATAAATTACCTAGCAAAAGTGCTTTCTATTTCGTTTCTACTTTTAATGCTTCGTCTTACGAATATATTTTTAGTTAGTGCATACTGGTGAAGAAATTATGCTAAACCAAGTGGGTTACACTATGCGAATAACAATTAGTATAATTAACAACAATTAGAATAGATACCCAATAATAGCCATATAGGCAATATTATAATGTAGGATTGACGTTTCGAAAGTCAAGTCGTGTACTCATTTGATTTTAAGTGCTGTGCTATGTTAACGGGAGAATATGGATTAAAAATTCACGCGACTGTACTTTTGATATTTTTAAGGAGTTTACTTATGGTCGATTACGTTTTTCGTCCTATGATTTCCGAAGAGTATCAACTTAGCTACGTGCAAGCAAAAGAATTTATATGGGCTTTTCAGTAGAAAAAGAGGAGGAAATATCTATACCTCTCATCATCATTGGTAATTCAATCCGGAGATTGGTTTTACTGCCGTCAAGGCTGTATTTTCTAGGGATATATTAATGTGGTGGTTTCCCCATCGCAGTACTGAGGCCGATTCCGTGAACTTCACTCTCGGCCGCAGCTATGGCAGTTGATGCCGGGCCGATCCTCTTGATCTGCGTCATCAGTACCTGCTGCCTTCCACCAGCTGGTTGACACTGCATCCTATGCCGTTGGCCACTCAATGGCTCATCCGCCTTTAGGGGTTATTTCCCGAAGTCGTAGATGCTTTTCCCGAAAATTGGTGCAATTTTGAGACGAGAAAATTTTCGTCGTCACCGAGGATCGGCGACAATCCAGAACCTCCAGTTTCGTAGTCCAGCACGCTACCACTAGGCTACCTCCGCCCCCTTTATACCTAACTATTATCGTTAATATCTAAGGCAGTAAATGTGGATTTTTATTTGTTTAATGTATGTAGAATGCACGATATGTTTATAGAATGAGCATGAAGAATGAAAGTGAAACAATCGTTTGTATGTGGGCATAGTCGGAAGTCTGCTCTCACTTAAATATTTCGCATCGAAGCGAAAGGTATTTCGCAAACATACGAACGGACCAAAACGATACGAAATAATCATTGCGCTTCCGTCCTCGCTCGGAATACTTCCCGCAGTAAACGAACACTATTAGCGAAATTGAATGCCGTAAACGCCACTAAACAATTTATTCAACGAAAGAAAAAGGTTCGGTTAAAGATAGAGCCGAGGTCTTCTCAGTGGGAGGGGTTCCCCCTCATTTCCCTCGACGGCCGCCTGCCCCCTCTCCACGCCCGCCCTCCTCCCTCCCCTTTCTGCCGTTTCTTTTTTCCGACTCCTCCCCTTCCCCGTATCCCTCCTGCTCCCTCCGTTATTTCCCCTCCCCTCTTCGCCCGCTCGCGCACTCGCTCTGACGGCCCACGGTCCCTCGGACCCCGTGTCCAATCGCCCCCCCCTCCCCCCCCCCCCCCCCCCCCCCGCCCGGCCTCTCCCCCCCCACCCA
>WURS02026187.1:0-11767 GCA_011762765.2 Rhinocypha anisoptera | reverse complement strand
CATGTGTTCGAAGTGCTTTTCTAGACTCGCATTGGTTTACAAGCCTTTCTCCCACACAGTGTAAGGCAGTTAGGTATACTCACTGTAGTTAAATGTGAATAGTGTTCATTTATAGTTTTGTCTCGTGTAAATGGAGCGACTGCGCCTTCTTGTTGTATATATAGGCCACCCACTGGATGGACATGCGCAGTGGGACAAGCTTGCGCGCCAGTCGTGCCGCCGGCTCTTTGGCGAAATGTGGCCCCGATCACTTCGACCTTGCCACTACGCGCCTCGAGGGGTCAAGGAGCGGTCAAAGCACACCACCCGGGTCTACCACACTCTACCCTAGCTACGGATCAATTAACCAATTTATTTTTGTCAACAGCTCTTTGCATACTTTAGCTCTCGTAGGTTGTTGGACAAAAACACCATTTAATCAATTCAAAGTTAGGACATTTGCCAGAGAAAGTCCCAAGAGCGAATAAATTAAATCATTAAATTAAATTCTAGCATTGGAGTATATGGAGAGCTAGAATGACCTTAAACTTGTCAATTGTATAGAACATTTATTAATTAAGGTGAATTGTGTGCCAATTGTAAATGTTCAAGTGAAAAATTTTGTTGAAAAGTTTGGTCAATTTACGAGCATTAGTAAATTTTATCAAGTTGGTCCCTAGAGTTAACAACTTGATTAACATAGAACATGAAGTTGGCAATTAATGACTTGGGTGAGTAAGACAAGACGTGTGCACAGACCGATTTGTTCTTCACTTTGTCTTTTGTTTAAATATCGTTTTCTGGATGGATTGCGTGTCATCGCGATCGTTGATTTGAAGCGTTGATTCTAGATCAACCTAATACTGTTTTTAGAAAATGTAATCTCGTAATATAAAGTAAAATAAAAACAAGAATGCATGTACAAGATAGAGTTCAAATGGCTGTAGTAAGTTAAGAAACCGCGAGATAGCAGCACCAAAGCTTTTGATTCAAATCAAGTTAGCGCTAATTGGCGAGAGAGTATGCCAACAGAAATGACAACAAATCATGACAACAAACAGTGGGTGCGATGGAAAGGGAAAACTGCTCGAGTGCTGTTGATGCATAGACAAATTGTTTGATCGCCGTTCACCATACACATCTCATCTTTAATGAACATTACTCGCTTTGTATAGGTATTTCTTCTACCGTTTTTTCCGTTTCAACTCACCATCTTTCTGCTTGTCCCCTACAAATTAGTTTGGTTTTATTCATTATTTTTATTTATGCCTGCAACTATAACTATAACTAGTTTGGCACTATGCATTATAACATTAGTTACGTCTTTCGGTAAAACATTGAGAACAACCATTGACTGACTCTCTAATAAAACTATAATTGAGAAGTGAAACACTAAATCATGTAAATCGTTGAATAAGTTCTCTCCCTGTAATGTTTGTCCTAAAGCGGTTGGTTATGGCTTGACTTATGGTGTCTTGATGCCTGGCTAGATTGGTCGGACGAGTCGACCAGTAGTGTAAGGCAAGTGTGGTGTATTGTTAGTAGGGCAGGCGAGTGATGTCGTGCGTGCCATTGTGTCTCACTGGCCACAGAATCGAGATGGCCACTCGTGTCTAGTGCTCTTGCCCCCCTCGCAACAAGGCAAGCTCCCACCCGTCACAGCTGTTCACTAAACCACTGTTACCAAGTGGTCATGATCGTGGGCTCACCGTGCTGTTGCTGGGCGCTTCATTTCACTCCACTACACCTCTGTCTGTGCATCAGCTTAAGAGTAGGTCCACCCATGTACTACGCGTGCCTATTGTGTCGGGCAAGTGCACTCTAGACCTCGAAGGACACTCGAAAAAGGCGTGTTTGGTGCCAGCAAAGAAAGCCATTGGTTTCAATGGGAATTTTCGTCACATGCTGGCTTCAGCCACGCCTTTTTCGCGTGTCCTTCGAGGTCTAGAGTTCACTCTCCATTGAAGCGAAGCAAACTCATTGCACTGGAAACAGCACTAGCTCGAGTCGCACCGATCGTCGACAAAGCCCAACACTAAGCACAGTATGCTCCGAGACCTTTGCGATCACTCGAAAAAGGCGTGTCTGGTGTCAGCATATGACAGAAAAAATTTTCATTGAAAGTATGTGACGAAAAAATCCCATTTAAAACCAATGGCGCTGGTTTTCTTGGCTGGCACCACACACGCCTCTTTCGAGTGTTCTTCGAGGTTTAAAGCACATCCTGACCAGGTGGTACTTTAGTGTTGGGCTACACTACACTTGTGCGTTTTAACACTTTCGGTACGCATGCGTGTTGTCGGCCAGTACCGGAGTTCTTCGACATAGCACTGCGGCCTTGCGACTAATTGTGATAACCATACTATAGTATGATCTGTGACCGGTGATACAGAGAAGAGGTTAGGAAGAGTCGAGGAGTTGACACTAACACGTTATGTAAGCTCTAACCCTGGGTGACACACCTCACTGAAGTGAGCAATTGTGCGCACAAAAGTGAGCTTAGACGATGCACACTGTTTTCATGTTGTTGTTGCTGTCCATGGTGCTGCTGCTGCAGACGACGTCTTTCCAAACACAGATGCAGAGATAGAGAGTAAGCACAAGGCGAGTAAACCTCGGTCAGCACTGGAAAGAGGCGGTGTCTCCCAAGCTCAAAGCTTACATGGACTAAATCAATTGATTTACCTCGCCAATTACAATACAGTAGTCCGAATAGCAATGACAAAACACACTCGAAATCCAAGAGAAATGATGCGACTAATCTGAAAATTTCACAAGCATTGAGTCACATTTGGTTACGCTACGACTTTTTTCCCAAATATTTCTCTACAGTGGATAGAAGTGATGAGAGCAGTGTAGACACCGCCTCTTTGGAGCTTGAATCGAGGAGAGCAAGCCACTGCGAAAGCACAAGGCAGAGTGGAGTGGTGGAAGCATAGGAAGGGAGGCAGGCGAAGGACAACACCGTCGTGGAGACGATAAGGCGCCACTTGGAGCCGAACTTCTTTGCCGAGGTGCCATTATTATCGCACACGGTGGCTGGATTGCACTTGTGTTTGGTGATCAATCATCATCTCCCAGTGACTTGTCGCTGCCTATCTTCCCTGTTGACATGTTTCACTATGTCATCCCTTTGCTGATGGGTTTCAACTCGTACAGTCTGAGACCCAAGTAGTGCAGCGTGCACCGTGTCATTTGTGGAAAAGTGAGCCACCAACAAATCGACTTAAAGTGTGCAAGATTCTCCTTGTTTTACCTCCTTCTTTGTGAGGACACCTTGAACTGTTATCAGACCTGGGTCACTTCTGAGGGGGAGGTTAGTAGGGTCTCGATTGAACGGTGTCATGTCATAAGTTTGGATGAGTGGAGCTGCTTCTAGCGCTAATCCCCAAGCACACTTGATCCAACGCCATAAACAGCGGCGCAGAATAAACACATACCGCGTCGAGTGCATGTGCCAACAACAACACCACTCGTTCCATGTTGAGCTTGCCATCCATCTCCACTATGTTCATTGTCTCGCCGCATCGGCAAAGCAAACACCAATGACTTGACTTCGGCAAAGCCGCACTAGACTGTATAGTGTGTATTTCGTTATTATTAAACCTAAAAATTCTACGCTGACTACCTGACACCGCCAGCCGATGGCTTCTAGACTATTGATCTAATATTTGATAGCAAGTATACCAAGGATTTACTAATAGTGAAACTTGGCATGCATTGCCATGGTCCAAAGCTACGTATGCGATTGTCTCAACGTGACACTGAAGTACGACGAGCACGAGAAGGTGCGACAGAGCGAACTCGACCAACTACACCGTCAGATCGAGTTGCTTCCCGACAAGTGTCGTGCTGAATTGAGTCACTTTTTGTCCAATTCAAAACTTGTCAAGACTCACACTGATGGCATTCGAATCGTAAGTTTTCACACGGAACGTCACTAAATTTAATTTTGTGCGCTTTTGGTGTATTAGAAGTACGATTTTCTATGCTTCAAGCGAGTTGTGGAGAATTGGCAAGTTAACTACTGCGCCGTTTGTGAGAAAGAGGTATTTGCTACTCTAACCAAACGGAACCTTAATTATCGCTTGGTTCTCGTCAACGCATCACTGCTGGTAATGCATTTTAACTATACATTTAGTTTTATCTCATAATGACATGATTCCATTGATTTAGAATGATGAGAACCATATTGAGTTGTGTAAAAACGATTCGAATTACTCGCCTGCACTGGGCATTAAGTTGCCCATGCTCTTGCCTTCCTCCGATGAAAAACGATTCGACGTGAACCAAAGTTTCAATCTCAACGATGCCTGGTGTTTTACTCCGAAAGACATCACACTTGAGATTGATGGCAACATCAAGCATTTTCTCAGTCGAGAAAGATTCAACATGGAAGAGCGAATCCGAATATTCACCTTGGAGCAAAACGATAAGTTTCAAGAGTTGTGTCATAAGACAAATGAGACAAAGAATGAGTTTTTCCGAATAGTAGAAGCTATCAAACAACGCTACAACATTAGCAATAATTTGTTTGATAAGGAGAACAAAAACAAGACGAGAAGCGACAAAGAGCCAGACAAGCCTACCTTTGTAGTTCCCACTGGTGGTGAGTTTTGCAATTTACGTTACAATTTAGCTCATCACTTATACTATTGCACTTTAGACGATGGTTTCGTGAGTTATAGTAGTGAGAAGAAAGAAAGCCCAGAAGTAAGCAAACACCGCATTACTTCGGATGATTTTGACGGTCCTTTCGACATGGATGATATCGATGTCGATTCGGGCTTTGGACCTGTTCATAGTCACGACCGAGACGAGGAGTTGGCCATTGCCGAGGAGAAGCATGACATCTTCCCTCTCAAGGAGTCAAATGCTATTACTTCGGACATGCAGTTCCAAGAGGTGTCCAATGGAATTGAAATTCGCGAAACTCGGTCTCGTTCACGCAAGATGGCTGCCTCGGTGCATCAGAATGTGCCGATGCGCGCTACCAGCTCAGAGTTCACTCAGCACACTCCCAACTCATTGCCAATTCAGATACCTCACATACCATTTTCGCGCTCACGCAAACTGGACCCAGACATGGACGAGGTACATTCTTTGCCGGCAATTCGATGATGAACATTTCTAATTGTTTCATTTCTATACTTGTAGGACTTGAAGCCTGGTGAGTCGATTGCCGACTCGATTCAGAAACTGGCTCGCAGTGTACGCAACGAGCATGACATTCTCGACGACCGACCTTCGCGTCGTCGCTTGAACACTGGTGATCTCATCAAATCACGTCCATTTTATTGACTCACCCATTTGCGTGCTTGGGTAGTCAATTTGTTCTTCTCTTATGCCATCTTAACACTTAAAGTTTGCTTTTGATCTTCATTAGTCGAATCGCCACTCAGCATCTCTACGTTAGGCCAATGCAAACCTTCCATTTCTCTTATTGTTATCTCTTCCTCATTCTCTCTATGTTTGTCTGTTATTTGATTTGATTATATCAACATTTTAAATATATTCTCTGCCTCTCTCTCTCTCTTTTATTTTGTTAATTATGTTGTTTGGAATGCTTTGGCAAGGCAATTGGAGAAACATGTATTGAATGGCACTAATCGAATTTGAGCCATCATTGAACGTTGTTTGCAAATGGCACCTGCATTGAAGCATTCATTGGTTGGTTACTAATTGTGCTCTCTTCAATTCGGTGTCTCTCCCATGATGATGATAGACATTGCGGCATGTCCAAATTGCCGCTCAACCGAGCTGACAGAGAGGGGTGCTACACTAGTATGAGTTCATCCGCTGATTAGTCTGACATGGTTAGACACGCAAAGGCTAGAGCTTTGTCCGCCCAAGTCTCGCTTTCCTCGTTGCAATCGATGAGCTGTGCCAGAAGAAGCACCGAGGGAACTAGGTTTCCACTAGTCTTGCTCCATCTCACTTTTACTTCACTTGGCTTAGCTTCGTGCACAGCCAATCTGAATTGTTCTCAGTTGCTGCACCATCAAACAGTAGCAAATACGTCCTTCCTTTTTTTCCTTCACCAAATGACTGTGAATCGGGCGGTTCAAGAAGATTTATTTGAGCAATGGAAATCACAAATCTTCGTTATTAATCAAAGTAACTTGACACTGGATTTGCACCGATCGATCCGTCCCCAAATCGATCTGATTAATTCAGAGTTGATTCAATTAGCAAAGGAAACCCACGACATACGTGCCAGTGATTGGTGTGTCCCACTGGTGCAATTTGAATTAGATTAGTAGCCTCCGACTATGACTTCACTCATCAAGAAGTGTTTTTCTATCAAAGCTATGTGGTAAGCAGTGTATGTTGCTAAAAGGTCGCATATGCACTCATGCCACATCAATAAATGTCACTGGTCTTTGCATGGTAGAGGCCAATTGGAAAGAATTGATCTAATTCGTATCAATATCCGGCGTGTATCTTCCGTCACTGGTGGCAATGCGCAGCAATGGTGGTACGCACAAGTGGTATTTGTAAGCAGAATGAACGCTTCCTAATTACATTCAATGCTAATCAAACTGAATGGATTCTAAAATGACGAGGTGGTTTCTCATGGTTGTGCTGCTATGTAGCTTGCAGGTGAAGAGCAGTGACCTTGAGACATTGTCCAGGTTCAATCAGGTTTCCAGTGGAAACAAGTGTGAAATTGAGATTTCTACTCGTGGCACGTGCATGGTCAACAATCGTTCACTCAAGCCACACATTGTGTTGCATTTTAAATCCAAACACTCAATTAAAGATCGTCTTGAAGCCATCCAACAAAAACCTGAACAAGGTAAATAATAATAAAAAGATTGCTTAATTATTTTATAATTTTTTAAATGATTAACAACAGAAACCGTTGACAAGTTAGAACAACAGAATGAAGTTATTCAAAAGAAAGTGATTTACGAGTTTGTAGTACAGTTTATCAACTTGATGAAAAAGAACTACCTTCAGAGTTTGGAACCTCTGGTGATTGAGGAAATGCAGTTTGTCCAACTGCGAGACTGGGGTAATGTTTACCAAAAAACAAAGTGTGTATATTAAGTGCATGTTTTCCTTCTAGGCACCGCTAATGTGTATGACTTGAAAATCTACGGATTGCGAGACATCGAGCCACTAGAAGCTTCCCTGACATCGGACCATTCGTTTCAGTCTTCACTTTGGAAGTTCAATGTTTCACTGCATGTAGCCAATTTGACCGCTAACTTCAAGGTCGATGCTAACATTAAAGACAAAATTTTCATTAAAAATTGGACACTGATTCTCTGGATGAGTAGATGTTTGATTCAATCAAAATTTGCTCTCAACTTTGACAGACAGGAATTGTCGATCAGTTCGTTGCACATCAAATCATTTGAAAACTTCAAGCTCATATCCGAAACCTTGTCGTGGCCTTTCAATGAGATTGTATCAAACATAGTGAACCAAGAGAAGCATTTTATTCGCAATATTGTCGAACTCAACGCTCTGAAGTACATCAATCTGACTCTAAGCGAAAACTTTGATCTAAACTCTATTCTGAAAAAGATTTTTCAAAGGCGCAACTTGTAAATATTTATTATGTCATTACTTGTCAACAATTACATTTTTAACTAAATAAATTAATAATGACAAAGAGCAAGACAGTGAGGAAAGCAATTAGCAGTGGGTCACTCGACTCGGGCCAAAGGAGACACCCGTTGAAAGAAGCGCACACTTCTGAGTGATATTTGAATCGGGAACAGTTGTTCTTCTGCAGAAACAAAGCATCAGTTGTCATGTTGTTGACCACTGCTTGGAACTCGAGTAAACTGCAGTTTTCCTAGGTGAAAAGCACACTGATTAGCCAATTATACACTTCTTTAAAAAGACACACTGTTAAATTAGTCGAATTACTCAATTACAGCATCAATAGCTCTCACATCCAAACATGTATTAGTTTTTTAATGTGTTTATTCTAAACCAATAATTTAATTAATAATTCAAACTTACCAAAGAAGCTTGTATGAAGCATTCGTAGACCTCCCAGTTGGCGCAACATTGACTGAGCTAGTTTTGCAAAAAGAAAACATGTTAACTGCTTTAAAACTTTTTTACTAAGATAAGTTGTATTATTTTAAATTTTAAAATGGTGTAAAGGTTGAACTGTGAGGTAAAAGAAGGCTCTCAGATACCTTAGATGGAACGAAGAGACTGTGATTGAGATTCCAGTTAGAGATGGCTCTCTGGCTACATGGCTGGATCACTTCAATGATCTTGGCCATGCATTGCTCCACGTAGTAGGATGAAATGTTGGTGGCCAACCAGACTGGTTCGATCAACAGTGCTACGCTCACAAGGTACACTAGAGATCCAAGTGTAAGCGAAGGCATCTCGCCGCAGGCAATCTGGGTACACCACACCCAATTGGTCCCTGCTCGCCACTTGAATTCAACTGACCACTGATCAATCGCCGCTTAGCCAAGGGACTCGATTCTAATCAATCACTGATCGATTGCTCCCCTTGTCCTCATTTGGACGGCTGGTTGCCTTCGATCAATGCCACTTGCAAGTGCGCTGCTGTAACGTTTGACCATTCTAATGACGTGAATATTTATTTTTACGACTCAACGATGGCCATCAAAAAATTTCTATTCAACAAGGTCACTTGCCCAAAACTGAATTTGTTTTATGTCAATTCATAAATGTAGCGTTTGTTTTATATGTACAAGTTTTTGCAGACATATTTTTGCCATCTTATTAATTTTTAAAATATTATTATTATTATTATTATTAAGAATAAAATAATACAAAAAATATTTAACTAGATAATCAGATTGAGTATGAATGAATGAAGCAAGAGAATAAGAATGGATTAGGTGTGGAGTGAGCTTGACTTAGTGGATTAGCAGGTGTCAAGGCATTATTGTCTGCGGGTGGCGCGTTGTGGTGAATGCTTTCGTCGGTTGGAAGTTCGCATTCGCTTGGGGCTGGCTTTGGTGGGTCGGGTGGGCAAGTGCACGCGGCACCCCTCCCCACTCTTCGCTCGTCGCAAAGCCTTCTTGATTGAGGTGGTATTCTTCACCCAGCGCACCATCAACCGAATGGCGATCGCGTCGTTCACACTGCTTCCCACAATCACGTACTTGTCTCTTCGCTTCAAGTTGTTGGGATTATCGAAGACAATGCTTGACTTATTGACCGCTGCATTGAAAGGTGCCTTCAAAGTCAAGTTGCCATAAATTAGTTTGTACTTCTTTATTCGAATTTGACCCTCACGACCAGAGTTAATGCCAGACTTGATCACTGCAATCAGACAACAGTCACCAATGGCAGTGAACACACTTAACCTAAGTAATCATACCCCAGTCAGAGTTACAGATAGTTTCTAAGAGTTGTTGAAAAAACTTTTCGTCTTCCTCATGTTTAACTGACTCTTCAGAATGTCTTTCCGGAGAGGCTTCGGTCGAGAGACGATCTTGACCACGGGACTGCATGTTGGCTTGTGACTCAATGCACATGTTGTTGCTCACCGGAAATAGATCACACCTCATCACGTCGGGCCAACTGTAACCATACTGGCGCATATGAGGTTCGCAGCTTGTCTGTACCGCCTGGCACAAAGAACGACAAGGCGGAATTGTCTGGGCCAAACACCTGTTCGTTTGGAACCAATTAGATGCCATTACTATTTTCATTGCAGCCAACTTACACTGGAGAAAAAAGCGAACACAAAAAGAGTTGTGTGTCGGGATGACACTTGAGCTTAGTAAGTTGAAGCCAAGAGCTAGATTGGTCAATCACCTCGTTGAGCGTGTCATGATGCATCAGATTTGGCAATCGCATTTCCGTATATTTAATACCGTGACACAAAGTGAGATTGGCAGGTATTGTGACACAAACCGGAGGGTTGGAAAAAGAAGAGTAAGGCCTGTTGGAAGGAAAAGTTTAAGTAAACATGCTTGACACTCACTAGATTCACTACCGTTTCCATGTGTCAACACTACCAGAGCTGTTGGGTTCCCAAATAAACGTATTGCTCTCTACCTGCAAGACAGCCCACAGTGACAACCAATAGAACAATAGTTGCATTCTCTGACACATTCTTAATGTGCAAAGGATGTGAATTGAAGTGTTGAGAAGTACGTCACGTTAGATTACACTAACTGAAGGATTGCTAGAACCACAAGTATTTATTTTTAAAAGATCTAGCAGGATGGCATCGAGTAAAAAGATATGACGAGAGTGAATAGTCAAAGTGGTGTCACAAAGTAAACACAAAGTTGAGAGACACGCGAGTTAGAGATTAAAAGAAGAGTAAAGTGGCACTATACTGTTGCCGTCTTGAGCTCCAGCAGGTCACCTTGATAAACAAGGCCCAGACAGCAAGTGACAAAGAGAGGGCACATTAATTATGTGACAGAGTAATTTCTGCGCTTCATGTGCACCAAACGTCAAGTGTGCGTAGGCTACCAAAATAAAACACTGACAAATCAGTCAATTGTGCCTGGATACCCCCCGCTGGTAGTGGGCACAAACAATTCTGGTGGTCACATCGAGGCCCGGAGGACGTGCCCAGATCAGAGGGTCAGCCCAGCTGGCGGACTGCGCGGCACTGAGAGCGGGTTGCCACTGACGCAAAGTGGTGTCAAGTGAACGAAGAATCGACGATTGCAGATCGGACCCGGGCGGCGCGAGATGATGAATCTCTTGGCCGTACTGTGGCTTTTTTTGCTAAATCAAACTAAACTAAACTGGTAATGTTAGGCTGCGCGGCTAGCATGTGGTATGCACATACTACTGGTGCAAATCACTCTCCCACTGATTGTGTGTGTGTTACCATAAACAGATCAGAAATCTGTCAAGACAGCAGAGATCGAGTGGAGTAGATCAGAGGCCGAGAGACAAGCTGAGAGGCAGACGACTGCTCTCTGGGACAGACAGTCGGCCAGGGGAGTCGCCGACCGAGCTGCACCGCTATGCATCGAATGCAATGGCACATGCATTCATCATGGCAGTGAGCACTTCTGAGCAGCGAGGCGCGGCCAGGCCTGCCCAAGCCATCGCGTGCCAAGTCTCTTCTCCTTCTCTACCCCCACCCACCCCACTGGATGCAGAGCCGTAATACTGTCACATTAAAATCTATCCCAACCACTTTCTATTTTATGTCTCAAAATATTTATGAAAATTCATTAATTAGCCCCAAAAGAGATTACAATTGCGCTGTGACAAATCCAACAATCATTGCACGCCCAATAAAACAATTTTTGGAACATTCACTATGATAATTCCAAACTATAAATCGAAACCCTTGAGGATGTTGTGTTGTCTCAAAGAAATGCGTTGAATGCTCAATGTTCGATAAAAAAGTTGTCTAGAAGAGTGAAGTGAAAGCGACAAATTACTTGCTTTGCTGCGCTTGACATGGTCCCTTGCATTGCCATTGAGTTGTTTGATTGGCATAATCCCGCAGCAGTAGATTTTAGTGATTTTTTGATTATAGCCTCATATGTCCCTAAACTGTCCACTGTGAAGGAGTTTGCCAACATATTGATTAATAGACCTGAATGGGCGTTCGAAAGAGTTGGAGCACAACCACTCTACAATGTATGAGAAACAGAATTTGAGAAAAAGGTAAAAGAAAATCAAGGTCTTGAAATTACTTGGAAAACGGTTCGATCGCTTCCAATACAGTAAAATGCCTGTAATTCGCGATTGAAGGGAGCTCAAAATTGAAATTTTCTGCGAATAGCGAATTATCGGCACTAATACTCTATATTATACATTTTATATTACTAAAATATTTTTAAACGTTTTTAAT
>WURS02026177.1:0-27294 GCA_011762765.2 Rhinocypha anisoptera | reverse complement strand
TATAAAAGTTATTTTTTAAAAACCATCAATCTATCATGGATTTCCACAAGGTGACGGCCTCCATAGTGAACTTTGTTGGTACTAAGTGTTCGCTACCCACATTCAACAACAAACCATCAGCTAAAATACCCTGGTATTTAATGGAAATCCAATCTTAATTGCATATCTTCCTATTTTTCTTTTTCTCATTTATTTTCCAAGTGATTGGATTTTTTTATATGTTCCTAGTGGAGTCATTACATAGTGGTTTCCTGTAACTCAGTCATGAAGTCTCTATTGGGTTGAAACCTAGTCTAGTTTATGCATTTTTGATTAAAATTCAAAATCAGTGCATCGTGCTTCGGAATCAACAAGAGGTTATTTATAAAAATTATATTTCTATCTACTGGTTTTTTCCCCCTATAGCATCTTAAACAATGACATTCAAACATGTTTGTTTCCTTTAATAAAATATATTTTACGCTTAATCCAAAAATTAGGACATTTTTTTGCTGTGCCTTCTTAATTTATATTTTCCAACACTTTGTCCTCCCCATCTCCAAGGAAGATAGTGTTAAAGCCTGTTGCTAATATAAGAAATTCTTCATCGGTTTCATGCGTGTGTATCTATAATTTTATGTGGTTTATCATTCTGATCATTTTACATTTTGTATAACAGTAACTTCACGGCCATAGCGGAGCTCTTGTCGGTCTTCTATTCCTTTTGATTCCACACAACTGTTTCAAAGAACTCTGTAATAGGGTCATAGGCCACTACAATGTTATTCGTTGGGCCAGTTACAACAATCCAAAATTTTGAACCTCATTCTGTGCATTCTAACTCTTATTCTTCACAACATAGAACTTATCTCACGCTATACATATTCTATTTCTAAATTGCTTTTCATGTTCGACTGATGATCTCTATCCAAGTCTCTGGTAGTTTTACCTAACAAGGAATATTTTACACGTGAAATGCTCAAAAGGGTTTTGGTTACGCCTGTGTTTATCTAATTACGATGAAAAGAAAAAAAATACTGAATTAATACTTAAAATGATTGCTGAATGGCTCTCCGGGTACCATGATGAACCATGGAATCACAAATCCAGAGTGCACTGAATCTTAAAAATGTATCTAAACGAGGCTCCACGATGGGTCCAACTCGCTCGCTCCCCTTCAATTATATTTTCTGGTGTGCTAGTGAGGGTTTGTCTCGCAATTTCATGCGAAGTGGTATTTTTGCCGGGCCCTTCTTTTTTCTTTCTCTTGGTATTGATTTCTCATATTGACAACAGTCGCAACAGAAATATTGGCCTATGGGTATTTTTGAAAGAGATTAGGATGCGGAAATGATATTTGTGAGATCATCAGATACGAGAATCGAGAGACATGGACTGAGGTAGTCTCTCTCTCTGCCCATGTTGAGAAAAAGATGGATGTGCCACCGAAGCATTCAAACATCAGTGAGTATCGTGTTTGGTGCTTTTTTCACGTTTATATTCCGTTCGATACACATTTTCTAGAAAAAAATAAGAATAATTTTTCGTTTTACTCACAACCTTTTTGTTTGAAGGAGGCATATTTCCTGTATGGATATACGGCACTGAGTGAGAGAGAGAGAGAGAGAGATTGAAGGAAAGGATATGAGAAGGACGGACATGTGGGGTGGATTAGGGAAAGATGGCATGGGATAAGAAGCCTAAGGTAGATAAGGCGGGGGTAGGTAAGGATATCGTGGAGGAAGGGCCAGGGAGAATGGTAAAGGATTAGTGGGATGATGTAGTGGTCTGCAGGACGGGCGGAGAGGGATTAAGACAGAGAACGCCTGACCTCTCCCTTAATGACCCTCCGTCCTAAACCTTCGAACTTCTTCGTCTCCCTGTGCACCACAATCACCAATCCTTACCGTTCTATGATCCAGCCTCAGACTCCTTTCCATTCTTCTCCGCCTCGTTTCATTTTATTTTTTCAATGTCCTTTTCTTCCTCCGTTGCACCAGTCAAGAGTCATAAAGCATCATCCGGAAGAGACAAGAGTATTTAACGGCTTCCATTTTACTTCTTCCTCGCGAGTAATAACCCTCCCTTTGTACAGTAAACTTTTCAGTGTCTAACTGCGTGTATGAATGCACATGTTTGTGTTAGCGTCTGACTCTTGGATTAAGTCGTTTGGGTAGGATTAAGCTCCGAAAACGTCCGATGTCGAAGGAATGGGAACAATGGGGGCGTTATGCTGAAGACGAGTGCATATTAATTAAAATGCAAGTGGAATGGATTGAGGAGAGTCTGCTTGACAGATGATTTGTAGAAAATATGTCATATGATAAATTTTTTAGCTTATTTTGTTTTCTTTGTTCTAATAACTTGATGTGTAGCTGAGTAGTGGTCTATTGTTGAACTTCACTTATTCCTATGCTTTTTGATAAAGTATCATAGACGTGGTAACCCAGTGCGTAGATATATATATATATATGGGCTCCCTAACGGAGGGCTTGGGTTCAAATCCCCGTGACGACTCTGGACACCTCCAGCTAAACCCTAAATGAGTGATTTTCTCGGTGCCAGATCTTCCTGGAAAACCACAGTTGACGCAGGGAAAGGAATTGTCTCATCTACCCTGATGCGTGAATTTTAACACGACATTGGGATTTGTACTACTAAAAAGTAGGTGAGCTCTGATCTCACCTTTCAAACCGACTTTAGCGATGGATACTGTGGTCTTCTTAATAACCTGGAAATTTGGAGTGTGGAGTTGAAGTCATTCCGACAAACTTCCCTCGAGTACCCGAGGCGTATATCACACGTTTCCCCATGGCTTCATTATCATATTCGTCACTTCATATTTAAATTCAATTCTCCTAAGTCGTTTTGATGGTCTTATTTCGGTCTTTCTCTTGGTCTCTTTTTGCTCTTTGTCATTTTGAGTTTGTATTTACCCATCTCAATTGGGACTACTATAATAGTCTTTATTTATATTTTTGGTTATTCTCTTCTTTTTCGTCCTCTAAAGGGTGCTTATCTTTTTTTCATGTATCATAACAGAGCATTTTTATCTTCCTTGATCCCTATATTGTCTATATTATGACAATATATATACATATATATATCTGTTCACATATTTTCAATGCGACTATTAGCACAATTTTTAAAATCAATCTGATTCTCCATAAGTGAATCCCGGTCAATTATGGTAGTATTAGTTTACGGCTACATCAGATAATTTTTCAGTAAATGAGAATATTTAATATAATGACAGTCTTTAATGCTTTTGATTTATTTTCATGACTCATTTCCTTACCTTATTGCAAGTTACCGGAATAAAGTCCTCTTTGGAAATAAGAATGAATTAATATTTGCTCTCTTCAGGGCCAAATATCTAAAAACCTTTTTTCATTATTCGTGCCAGTTTGGAGTACGAATTCACGATAATTATCTAGATTATACGTTTTTTAACATCAGACATTTTTTTAATATCATTACTCATACTATAAGCTTAATCCATGGTACGAATTGGAACGATCTTCGTCCTACGATATAATACGTACGCATTACAATAATTATTTAATACACACTACAGGAAGGGTCCTGTTATCCCATTTCCTTAATTGTTTCTAACGCTGCAATAATTTTGAGTAGCTAGCTCTACAGATCTCTGTAGAATTCCTTTCCATAAAGCCTTAGTCCACCGTACCTATACTATACATTCGATGCTTCTTAGAAGTGTTTATGCACTGTTTATTCTGTTTATCCATATGTTTATCTATTTTTTATTTCGAACCTCATTTTCATTGCTGATGGATTTCGATGTTGTATTATTTATGTTTATAGCTTGGGTCGACGGCTATGATCATTTATCTTTCACTTTCTCTACCAATTGAAGAAAATACCATAAAGGACAAACCAAACACCCATGCCTTATGTGGGGCTCTAACCAGCGACCTTTTGATTAGAAGGAGAGTGTGCTACCTCCAGGCTCTGATGTAATTTTGTATTGTGATCAAATAAATCTAAGCGATAAAAAAGCGATGTGAAAAGCGATAAATATTACTATCGTGTATTCCTGCAAAATAATATTAACACTGTTATGGTCCCATCGCTAATTAAGAGATTATTGTTGAACCGCCCATACTTCTTCATATAACAAAAAATAGATAATGTACAACAGAGTTTACATGCAAGCATAGAGAAAAGAAGCATTTTACCCCCCGGGAAACGTCGATTTCTAGCGTTTTCGCTTGTGATGAATATTTGTAACTTTTTCTATCTATTCTGCATACTACTATAAATACTAGGCGATCGGAATTTTTATGTGTGAAATTTTTACGGAATTCTGGAGTGTTTGTGGAACAGGTCGTCACCCTTAAATTATACTCGTGTATGTGTATATATGGCATAGGTCATCACATGCACTCTGTAAATTGCCGACCTTAGCTAGGTGCATGTTCGGGCGAAGGGGATAAATCAGGCCCTGCCGATATTTGCGAATCTACAAGTTTTCTCATTTCTTACTTCCTCGCCGAGATACTCCCTCTTTAAACTTTGTCGGCTTATAACCTTGTTCGTAGAGCAGGTTACAATAACCTATACTATAACTTCTAACTTCTTGTAGTCTCCTTGGAGTCGTTGGAAAATTCAGGGTTTTATATAAGTACTGCTGAAATTATTTTTCATTTCGGAGAATGAGGACAAATATAGGCGAAATTACCTGGAAAATAAGAGCTAGAGATCTATACGGAATGTAATACAGGGACACAACTATAAACAAATGAAATAATTTGTGCGCGAATTGCAGACGGTGCGGGCGAAGGGGCGGATGCGGAAGATGCCTCTGTGTCACCTCGGGGAATGCGTTTCCTTCACCTTGTCTCGTTAACTCCGAGAGCATGGCATCGAGATGGCAAAAGGGGTGTCTCGGCGAAGACTTTTATTTTTTATCCTGTAAAATAAAAAAAGGAGAACCTCTCCCGGAGACGAATCTCAAAGGAAGAGGAGGGAGGGAGATCAGAGGCGTTGGTTTGGAAGGGAGAGGTTGATAGTTGAATAAAGAAGGCGTGAAATTTCACTGTATCCCATTCGCACGTGCTTCCAGGCGACCCAGAAGGGGGCGTGGGATAGCGGTTGGAACAGGGAGGGAGGAGTTTGCGGGCTTGGTTATCTTAGCCTCTTTCGCCCGAATTCCCTTCGCGGGCTATGCACTGAGAATTTGTGGGTCTCCTCGAGGGCGGGGATTCTCTGAGGCCCAAGAATAAAAGAAAACTTTTATTTTTTTAACGTCTATTCAACTGGGCCATACTCTTCCTTCGAAGTCAATTGGGCCCACTGCAAGCCCTCTTCCATCTGACCTAGGGAACCAACAAGGGTTCCATATAACCCTTATGATTAAATTGGTGTACATTGTTAGCAAAAGTAATTCTCTTTTTGAGGAAACCTAAGGAAAAAGGTCTTTAAACAAGTTGTGTTGGCATACAGTACCCAAGCAAACAAGTTCTGGTATTAAAGAGGATGTTCGGAGACCAAAATTTTTCTCACTTGAAGGATTAGGCCGACCGGGTTAGCCTGGTGAGTAGCGCGCTTGCCGGCCAACCCATAGGCCTCGAGTTTCAATCCCTCGCAGGGTTCGGATGGTTGTGTTGTATTTGTCCAGATGGGTTTTTCCTATGACTTGAAGAGGTGGAAATGACCTTAGACGTCGAAGCACCCTATAAACCAAAATACTACTACTTCAACGATGAGGAGAAATTCGTGGCATAAATGAACAACGGAAATGAGTGTGGACAAAAGTCGAGTTCGAAATAATCAGCCAATTTGCTCAGTTCAATAAAAATGAATTGTTATAAGCAAAAGAGCTAGGTGTTTTGGGTGCTGCTCATTAAGCTCTTATCGAGTGACATCACAGGATATACTTATATACTATGTACTTGTATGTACTTATATATTGTGCCCATGTAAATGCACGGCACAAGCGTGCGATGCTGTAAAATGGCACACCCTAAATATCATCGTAGCACCAATATGATTTCGTTCAAAAGTCATGGAATATTAACTCTCTCTTATTCATTTTATGGAAGCTTTCTATGGTAAAAATGTTTTACTCCCTTTTTTAGTCTTAAAATTTTGTACTCAACCTTCTCACATTAACCCTGCAGCTGTACTCACATTAACCCTGCAGCTGTAAAAAATAAATTCATTGTTCTGTATCTCTAATTTAGTATTTTTTAAACATTCCTTGCCTTTCCTTGAATGCCTCGAATTAACATTTAGGTATGCCTTGATCAAAATGTATTCGTTATTATTTCGCGTGCTGTTGTATTTAAACTATTTTGGGGCAGAAGCTTTTTGTGAGGGTTTACCAGACAGCCTACTTGTGCATTAATACGGATCGAATTTACCATGCATATTTGTATGTGACTTAATCTATTTTACACTTTTTCATGCGTAAAAGTGAATAGTTAAGTGTAACGTGACAGATTGTTGAATGTTAGAAATTAAATTTAAAAGCATTATGAGAAAAATTAATGATGTATCTTTGGTACAAATAGTAAACCTTCGACGATTCAATTTCACTCATGTGCTAGCTCATAAGTCATACTAATCCATATATTTTGAGGGTTTAGCAGCCCATCAATGAATAACCATTTTAATGTGTATTCCTATTTTCTTCATTACATAATATCGTAGGGAATTCCAAAATTTTATTTACTATAGATAGAACATTGGAAAAACCATTAATAACAACGATCCAAATGCCTACCATTTTATCATAAGGAAACTTAATTAAAATATCCAGGTAAAGAATATTTTATGTATGAATTTCATTACTTTGGAAGATCAATTTTCGTATTCCAATACATTACTACGGGACAAATTTGAGATTTTGGAGTTCATTGATGTTATCTTCTATCATTTACTTGGTTATTGAAAGTTAAAAACTTCCATTAAGCTATCAAGGATGAGTAATTACAGTTACTTTTCTATGTTTCGTTGTCTGCAAACAAAAGTCATTAGGTTTCTTCTAATAGTCTTTATTAAGGTATCATGTTTCAAAATGTGCACTTTACATCTTCTTCGCTTCTTCCTCAACAACTCCTTCTTTCTCTGGAACTGTGTGTCATAAACTATTCCCTTCGCCTATTCCTATAAATGAATTCCTCAGTTATCCGGTATACCCATTTAATTTTTAACACTCTTCCTTATATTCAGGGTCCCATTGCGATATCAGGCTATTTTCCACGTCGCACATTTAAACTAGGCTAATTTAACACGTTGACAATTAAGGAGATATTGAACAACCCTGTCTTATTTTTTTATTACTTCCATGCTTTCACCACACATGGCCACAGCCGCCGCCACTGTATCAATCTTTAGTCCTGGTTTACTCTTGTATCTTTCAAAGCGCAAAACATATTTCTGCAGTACACTGTGTTGAAAAAAGCCATGAAGTAAAGTTTTGTTAGTATTTCTACATACTGATATTGAACCATACGAATATATATATATATATATATACATATATACACACATACACATGCATATATCCATCTTTTTTCAGCATTTTTTTGTCCTTTTATGTGCTCCCATCCCTTTCCTTATTTACTACTAATTTTGTGTTGTAATTTCGCCATTTGGCAGTTATTTCTGTATGAATGAGAATATGTATATGTATTCTATTTTTTATCTACTTTTTCATTTTAGCTGTTTCCCACTCAAATACTTTTCCATTTTCATCTCTATTCCTCTCTAAATAGCAATTTTAGAAAGACTCATACATGCATGCATGACTCATCGGGTTTCATGTTTTCGCATTTATCCGGCTTGTACTTTTTTCTTAAAGCGTTGATGATAATGAAGGGAAGCCTAGGAGTGGAAATTTCCGAGGTAGACAAAGGTTGGTTTATGAGAAGCAGGTTAAGGAAGACGTTAGCGGTAGAAATTGCCAGCGTGTTTCTTTGACCGGTAAATCATTATCGCGGGGAGCTGTTAAATTCCAATTCGCAGATGGAGAAACCATGGTGTTAATGCCTTTAGAAAAAATTTACCCACTGATAACATCCCTCATTTACTCGATTTTTTTTTTAAAAACGAAGAGTACCTCCGGTTTTTTACCAGAGAATTCATCTTCATTAAAATCAACGTGCTTTATTGTTTATGTCCATGTCGTTCATGTTATCTATGAAAATTTTGTGAAACGTAAAACTATTCCAGGGAGTTTCCATGGTATGGAGCTAGTATACATTTCATGTGAAGGAAAATGAAGAGGTGTGTGTGGCTGGAATGGGTAAATTTATGGCCGCGGCAGTCCTTGTTATTAGAGAGAGCAAACATTTAAGTACGGTGCCGTGCCGTAAACGGAAAGGTAACTTTAACCGAGTGCGTTAAAGCGGCGGAGAACTATGAAAGGATTGCCTCTCACTCTCTTTTCCTCGTCCCTAGCCTTTCTCTTTCCTGATGAAGTTTCCGGCACTTCAATTTGACTGTTTTAACACTCTTTTGTGGGAAAGGAGACTCTGAGGGAGTGGAGTGCGTGAAACGATATCGCTGGACTGGAAATGGTTTTCCTGGCAATGAAAACAGTTTCGACGTGAAAGGAGGGGGCAATGGATTGAATGGAAGGGATAAAGCGATGTGGCATTTCATTTCCACTTATGAGTTTCTCTCATCTGATGTGTTTTATGTGCAGGTATATATGTATGCGTTTGGATATATATATGTAAATATGTGTAAACATATTATATACATATATATATATATATGCATGCATATACACGCACACTAGCGAGTATGAAAGAATGAAAAAATAAGCACTAGGAAAAGAAATAATAAAATAACAAACACGAGCATGGATACAAATATTTTCCTTGTCTGGTAATGAACCACGGATCTTCCGCTTTTCGTTCCGTCTGCGGAATGCTTTAGACCAGAAGTCGGCAAACTCCTCGCTCAATCACATGTGACTCTAAATTAATTTAAAAAGAAAATAAACATCATTATCCATGCATTCATGTATAAAATTTTTAAAGCATTTTATCATCATAATTGAATCATTCTTTATATTTATGATATTTCAATAGTTCCAGTCAACAGGCGTGAAGTTAGGCTGGAGAAAGCGAGAGTAGAGGAGTGGATTTAATATGTAGTTGAGCACATGGAGGAAGGGTAGCAGCGGAAAGTGACAAATAAGTCAGGTTAATATTTAGTACGAAATTAGGAAAATTCACCGTGATGTATTCCCTTGAAAGACACAGGAAATAATTTTTTTAATATCATTGGCGGCGGTATCCCACTTCAGATTTCACTTTCTTTAAGAGATTATCTTAAATTACGTCACAAATTCTCACGATAAAGTGCTCTTGGTTCCAGTATTCCCCATTTATTAGCCACGATAGTCAGAGTTCGCTTTTAACGTTTCTCTGGAATATTCCCACCCCATCGACTTATGCTTTTACCCTCGGCGGAGGCTTATCTTTCCAGTATTTTGGTTCGTCAATAGTGCCTTCCTGTAATATCTTCGAGCCGCAGGTTATCTGGCAGTTCCCGTCAGATTCAATTCGCGTCTGCCGTTAGAGGAGACGACGTGAGAAGCTAACTTAATTCTGCAATCCTTAGTAGGTGTAATCCATTCCCGTCATATCGTGCGATACCAGCTACCATTTTATCTGTTCGGGACTGATGAATCCTAAGACATTGCCATTACAGCGGTAAACGTGAGATCTTCCACTGCTACTCTGGTCGGTAGTTACGACCACTCGGAGTCGTGTTTTACCTCGGAGCAAGAAGAGGGTCCTAACATTACGACGAAGGAAGATTCACACCGGTCTTATCAGATGCACCGGAGAACGAGATGCAAGAACGGAAACGTTTCTCTATTCTTTCAAGAGAGAAAGAACAAAAGAGCATTGGAAACGCGGTCGAGTGCTCATGCGGTTGGCGAAGGTTTATCGATGCCAAGCAGTGTGTAACATTTATGGGTGAAAGATTAATACTTCTGATTTGAAAACTAACCTGAGATGCGTTATCTACCATTTTCATATTATGGATACGTTTTCTCTCTACTTACCATCATGGTTTTGTAATTAGTTATTGCTTTCACTATTATAAATATTTTCTTAATAGCCAGGAGACAGTATAAGCTATATGAAATGAGAAAATTAATTTTTAAAAGTCAAAGTTTTGATGATTTTGAATAAATGCCCCTTTTCAAAATTGAAAGTATAATAGATTTGTGCAGTGCCTTATAATTGATTTCATTCAAAATATTAATTAAGTTGACTCACGTTTACTTAATGTTTTGACGTGATATATTCAATTCAAAAGAAATATAAAAACAACAAAGCATTATTATTAATAAGTTTTACCTGTTAAATTGTGAACTTTTAAATAACAAGAGTGGCGTAATTTATGGCGTTGTATAGTTTTAGCTGTAGAAATAAGTTCTATAAAGCGAAATGTACTCGCGCCTTTATTAGATTAAACCATATTCGTTTATTCCAGATACATTGTGGCATAAGAATAATTTTTTAAGTAATACGTTTTTTAAGTAATACGTTTTTCAAGTAATAAGTCTTGTAAAGTATGTTTTAAGTAATACGTTTTTTAATGTATATAAAGATTATATAAAAAAATTAACACGGCATATCTATTTGGCTACCATTGTCACCAAACGAGTATTAAAATTAAAGTTTTTTTTATTTTGAAAAGGATGTTGTAGGAGTTAAGAAAGGAATATTTGGGCAAATCTAACAACAGACAAAACTGTCTCATCATTATTCATATCACATTCTAGTTCTAAATAATTACGAGGAGTTTTAAATGAAAGAACCTGAAACTGTTGGATGTATATCACAACTGCAAACCTAATTTTCAGAAAACGGCTATTAAAAGTTGGAAGAATTGATTATTTATTCTTCTTACAGTATTATTCTATGGGATGAAGCTTAGCTATGCCAGTAGTAGATCAATCTTCGACTGAATGCGGGTAGATTGGAGTGCAGGATTAACAACCCACTCTTCCAGAGGCTTCAGCCATGGGACTAAGCCTGTGGAAAAGTGCTTTGCTCTCCCTCTGCTATGGATATTAACAACTTCTACCAAATGAATCCTAAAAACATTAAATTCATATAACAGGAGTGCCTGTTATGAAAATGGAAGAGAGATGTTGGTAATAAATGGAATATTAAATAATTTGTATTGGATGCTCTGGAAATATATTGGCATATAAGAGTATTGTTCTGGTTTGGTCACGTTGAGATATCATTGTTAAAAATAAATCATATTGGGAATTTATGTTAGCCGAACTATTCACTCATGCGAAAATGGTAGATCTAGTAAATATTTGGAAAACGTAATATGAAATTCCCCCTCAAAGTAAAGAATTTTAAAGGTGTCAAGAATACAAGGGTACTCATAAAATTGGATGAATATAGAAAAGAAAAGAAGTTTTAGATAAGAGAAAGGTTGGGTAGAATATTGTAAAAGTCACACTATATATTATTCTATAATATTCCCTTAAAATCCAGTTTACACATTATGTAAAAAAGGTCTTTTTCTGATCGGAAGGGAAAGACGTGAAAAATGTAGTGTGTAATAAGTGGAATGTAACATAGTGTGTAATGATAACTAAGCAATACTAAAATAGCCTCATTTAAGAGTGATAAATTAGGTTTGATATATTATTAGTGAAGAGAGAAAATTGATAAAGAATTGCAAGTTTGCAAAAGGGTAATTATAGTCTTCAATGGAAAAATCGAAATGTTGACAGTACAGAAGAAAGAAAATTAATTAAACTGGGAATAGAGCAAATGATTGGATTATTAGAAGAATATTATATCGTTTGAGAAACCACGAAAAGGAGTGTAGCTGAAATAATTCCGGGTGAGACACGATATGTTTTAAAAATTGACGTCGAAGTTTCATGTTTTTGTGAGGACTTCCAGTGCCTCAAATTGTTACCTAATGACGATAATTTGAAATCATAGTTTGGGAATGAAAAAACTTTTGGAGTCAATTGTAATTAAAATAATCGAGTGTCCTGCCCCAAATAATTTTCAATATTTATTTATTGTAATTTACTATTTAAATGAAAATATTTTCATTTAAGCCATAGAAAAACTAAAAAATCATTAATTTTACTGTGAGTTTCTGTGAGTTACTGTGAGTCAGCCGACACCACCGTTACATTTAGAATGGAATACGGTATCCACAACTCCTAAAGATAATACTCTGGTTCTTGCAGAGATTTATTGATATCTATTTTAACTAGTTAAAAACTTTATTGCTCAAATAATAGCCACCTAACAACACAGAAATTGACAATGTCATGCCGAATATCAACAGTAGGCTGCCTCTGATACCATAATGTCATTTTATTGTAATCGGACTTTATAACTCTTGACTAGCGCTGATGGCGTCTTCTTTGGTTATCAGCCAATGGGTTGGTTTACAGCAGTTCTGATTTCGTATCTTCTTTATTTATTTCTTTTCATCTCCACGTAGGTCGTCAGTCCCGCATCGCTCATGATCTTGTGCATAGGTGTGGACTTTCAAGCCTGTTTCCGCTTCTGATATACCCTCTGCTGTTATCCTTAGTGGGTAATTGTGACGCAGTGCGAGTCCAATCAACCGTTCCATTTCTCATCTGGATCTGATGCCACGAGTTCCAGATTCTGTGCCCTGGCGAACGCATCATTGTTTGATACTCGGTCCGTCTGATCTTCAGTATTCTTCGATAGCACCAGATTTTCATAACTTATAGTCCTCTCTTCTCTTTAACCTCTACAGTCTGTGTCTTACATGCCTACAAGACTTCACTCCAGATATACGCTTTCATCAGCATTGTTCTATTCTTAAAACTGATGCTGACAGTCGTGAACAGATATTTCTTTGAATTGAAGGCGGATTTGTCTTTACTTCTCCGAATAATTACGTCTCTTCTACTTATTCCATCTCAAGTTATTTTACTTCTCAATCATGTGCCCTTCCTTAAAAACTTAATTCCCCAATTTCACTCTCACCAGTTCTTTCCAATCTTCTTTTCTATTACAAACTAGCACTTTTGTCTTCTTCCTGTAAATCCTCATACCATAGTCAGTGCTAGAACCACCTTCATCGCTGTCATTATTATTTCCAGATCTGTATTCTCTGTGACGACAGCAGTATCATCTGAAAATCTCAATAACAGCCTTTTTCTGTTCATCATTATAGCAATACCCACTCTACCTCGTACTTCATTCATAGCTTCATGAACGTACGGAATGAAGATTATAATTACTGCAACGATACCGCCTCCTTAAAGACTTGGAATTCTTTTTTTGTGAAATGTATGTTCTCCTTAGTCTGTATTCTAATTTTTCTCGCGTGTTTCAATGAATAAGTAGTTATTTTCAAGGTAATATTTTCATTTTCTCAACTGTGGTTTATTATGACACTCAACACTCTTTTTTAATTAATTCTTAAAATACAAAAATCTTCACAAAATATTTTTTGCTGAAAACTGACATAGGAAAAGGTACACAAATGAAATAATGAAGTGATAAACTGCCTAAAGATAGATGGAGAAAAGGCAACCTGGGAAGGAAAACAAAATGGATTAAGGTTAAAAGGCGGGAAGGCAGAATAAAGGTAACAGAGCCCTCCCACTAACACTTGTTGCTTGAGTCCCTTTGCAGTAGAGGTAGGGAATGTGGCTATAGAAAGATTCAGCTTGTTTACCTATCTCTCTCTCTCTCGCCTTATCCTCTATCGCCTCTTTTTCCTTTCCTCTCATCCCCCATTTTCCTTCTTCCACTCAGTCCCTTCCATTCATCTCTTCAATGCTTGTAAACCCTTTTCTCCTTTCCTTTACTCCGAACTCCCTTTGGACTTGTACCCTCGAGTGACCTCGCCCTTTCCGATTACTTCACCCATCTTTCCTCCCCCTACTTCCTCCCGTCCCCTCAATCATCTCCAATCCTCTTCCTCCTCTCCCCTCGATATTCTTCCCACGAGAGCGAGGCTTTCTAACCCCCCCACCTCTCTCCCTTCAACTTCCTGGCACACCCTGTTCGCATCACACATCATCGCGCCCTTCCTTCCACTCAAAGAGCCTTTTCCAATCATCTCCTCGACGCCTCTCCTGCCTGTTCCATTCTGACCACATAGTCTGACCTATTCGCCACTATCCCATCCCGTTCCCCCCGCCTCTCGAGCACCCCCCGCCCCCGCCCTACCCCCTCCCCCAAAATATCCTTCCTTCAATGCCTCACTCCCCTCTCTCCCTTTTCACCACTCCCCTTCTTCCCTCCTGTCCCATCTCTCACGGTGCGAAGGAGTGAAATGTATTCCAAGTGGCGTATCTCTCGTTATCGAAGCCTGCAATGTGAGAAGGGATCGGCGTCATTGGGTCCTCCTCTCTCCCTCCCTCCCGCCACAGTCCTTCGAAGTTCTCCACTGCATGGACGTTTGTCAAAAAAAAAACCCTTGGTCGACGCATCATCCTTCCGTTCTTGTTTGATTTCGTTTTGCTTCGATCGCACTCAAACTGTCCTACGGATAGAATTGTGACGAACACATAAAACAATGGAATCTAAACTTGACCTTCGGAGTAGACGCCGATTTATCTTCGAGTGACCGTGCATAATTTGCCTGATATTTAATAGTTAGACAGTCCATATCTGCTACAAATTGTAGCATTGCTACAATTTGTACCCTTAAAGAACTTCAATTCTTTGCGGCACACAAAAAAACTATGCGTCAGGGTTCCTAGGAAAATATCTCGAATCAATGCTTAAATTCATGCTTTACACTTCAAATTATTTCAACCCAATTGCAGTCATGCTGTATAATCTCAATGCTATACACTTTCTCGATGGGCAACGAGAACAAATCTTAAATGAGAAATATGTATTTTGTTGGTCGATTCGTGTTCCTCATGCCACTGGTCTCCTGAAATACCTTTTAACCGTTCCATGTGTGTCACGTTGGAATAGTGGTATTTTTCATTCAACTTGTGTTATTGTTATTGCGTTGTACATGATTGAAAGCCGTCAATAATTAATATTTATAATCTTGACTACTAATATAGCTGCTTTTTCTGTGAAACTTTGCGAACATTTTCCCTCAAAAATTTATTGGCATAAAAAACCGATGCCTTCATTCAATGCCTATTCAGCTAAAATATACAATTTTCTGGGGAATGGTGTCATTTTGTGCCTTGAATAACATTCACGTTTTTAGGGGCTTGAGATGATTTGACCATTTATTCAGGTAGAAAACCTGCAATACCACTTGATATCGTGATCGTTAATTGAGGAATTTGAAGCATGTTCTGGATATGAAAGGTTCAACATTGTCTTCTTGAATTAAGCAGTCATAAATTATTCAGTCATTTTCCTTTTTTTAAATGTAGGATATTAGCGTTTTCTATATTATCACTTGATATTTCTTATCTCTTTTAGACTGATTAATTTCTGATATAGTGCTGTTGTTGATAATTTTCAAATAAAATAATAATTGAGTTGGTTTATTCACAGATAAAGATATATAATTTACATTGTGGTATGGCGGAGGCAGTTTTGAAGAAAAATCTGCACATTTAATCAACCTGATACGTGTGATAACTTTTTAAGTTATATCACATTAATAAGTTCTACATATTTCTTGAATATTGGATTATAAATAGGCAACCACTGAAATATATTTTTAAGAGTTAGACCTTGCTATATTACTCAATTAAAAAGGCTGAAATCGGCTGGAGAAAAAGTACTTATGACACAAACTTCGTACTTGAGGCTTTTGGGCTACTATGTGCTCAGTACAAAATTTTAGGCAATTGGAAACCTTATTAGGTCTTATTGCTGACTAAATAATTTTCCCCCTATTGAGTATTTTCTCGTTGAATACCCTATACCTAAGGAATAAGTCATGTATTCTATGTCGCTAGCAGATTTTAAGTTTAAAGTGTTTCGTTTACGGAAGTTAGGGAACAAAGAGTTTGATTGTTTCAATTTTATTAAACAGCGCCGTTGTACCTAAGTAATTGAAATTATCAACCCTCTGCTAGTAAACATTGTCTTTTGTCAACCTTATTTCCGTATCCCTTTGACTATATTCTCATTTACCCTTTTTTGGGTCACCATGGTCCTTAGAGCATTGCCATTCTCGTCGTCTTCCATTCCTTCTCCTTCCCCCCTTTAATTACGTTTGAAGAGTATCGAAAGGAGAAACATATCGTCCACTCTGTTAAACGAAAGTACCCACCGAACATTTCAATGGCTGGGAAAATGCTCATAGGTCGATTCCATGGGACAGTTATATATAAACTCTGAGGCAGTCAAAAAAAATGCAAAGAAGACATGAAAGAACTCTCACACTTGTTTCCAAATTTCGAGGGTCGCACACTACATTTCTTGGGGCAGATGGGTAGAATAATAGGACGGAATGCAAGTTGGCAGAGGCCAGGGAAACCCGAGGTAAGCGGAAGGGGTGGTGGAAGGCGAGGGGAAGTTAGATAGGGGGGAGGGGGAGAGAGAGAGAGAGAGGAGGGAGGGGAGGCTAGAGAATCGCTTTGAGATTCGGTTGGGCATATTTTGCAAGTGCTAATAAGCGATTCATTGAGGAGGCTGTAGGTAGGTGGAATTCCATAACTTGTTAAAATACGCTTGTTCAAGAGTTTTAAAAAGGGGTGGGGTAGCCAATGCGGGTATGGAGGCGAGATAGATACTTTGTAACAAAAGGAGGGACAATGTAGATGGAAGCGTGACGTGGGATGGGGAAGGAGGTGAACTAGGAAGCGGGACAACTCAAAGAATGATTATTAATTCTAATACGGAGGGGTGTATTGCATTTGGGGGACAGAGTAAGCTATAGAGAGAAATTGTACTGCAGTTGTTCAATGACTTTTTTAAAATCTGGAGGAAGAAAAGAAAGTAGGAGAGTGGAGAAAATGGAGTAAGTTTGTTGACGAATTAGTAGAAATGTTTTTGGTTCCCGTGTGATTAGTGGGACGCGTTTAATCAGTGGCAAGGGATTTGAGGAAAGGTTGGATTTTTTTTAATTATCGGAAATATTGGCGGGAGGCAAGTTTGAAGAGGGACTATGGTAATAGGATGGAAGTGAGGGTATTACCGGAGAGATTGGTAAACAGTTCTATGAGAAAATGAGTGCCAGAGAAGTAGGTGATAAAGGCTGAAAGGCTATTTGTAAAATTAGTAGTTGAAGGTTTTATGGGTCTAGGACGTTTTGAGCTTTTTATGTACGAGGGATTCTGGGAAGCCACATTGGAGGAGAGAGAAGTCAAGTTTGGAGAGAGATTTTAGAAGGGAGTCACGACTGTTGCAAATACAATGGCTTCGATGGCCGAGGATGGAAAGAAAATAGTGAAGGCAGCGTTTTGTTTGAGAAGGGTGATGGCTGTTATAATGAAGGTGTTGTAATTTATTGATGGGTTATTGTTTGAACAGAAGTATGAAATTTGTCATTGGAGAGGGAGATATTGACATCAACTTCAAGGAAAAAAGTAAATGGATAAGGAGGTTGATGTTATGTTCCAAAGAAGGAAAATTTCATCAATATATCTACACCGAAGAAGAGGTTTGAGAGGTTGATCGGGAAGGAATTATTATTCTAGGAGGCCGAGAAATAAATTAGTGTTGAAGGGACTAAACCTGGTACCCATGGCTTGGCCTTTAATTAGGTGTAAAGGGCTAACATTGAAATTAAAGGCGTTGTGGGTGACTATGCGTCTAGAAAGGGTTAGGAGGAAATCAGTTCTATGTACGTGAGAGGTAATACGTTTGGAATGGTAGTGACAGAGAATCATTAGAGTATGAAATGGCGGTAAATAGAGAAGTGGCAAAAATGCTGGCCGTGATAATTTTTTGATCGGGGAAAATAGGTTTGGAGTTCCTTTCGAGAGGAAGTGATAGATTTCCTTATATAATTACAAAAAATAAAACTAGATTGGAAAGATATGCTCCTCATCTGAAACCTGTACCTAAGAATCTGGATGGACCGAGGTAGGTAGGGGAGTAAGAAAGAGCTCTCCATTGTCACCTGCGGTTTTTAGCTCTTATTCAGAGGAGATGTTAAAGGAAGCATGAGACGCGGTAGAGTCAGGAATAAAAATGGTTGGAGTACTCATGAAGTCAGATTATCGAAGGACGAAGCTCCAGCTGGTCATTCGCTAAACACTGCAGACCTTGTTAGACGCTTTTAGGGGTGTTTTAGGGGCGTTTCCATTGAGCGTATCAAATTACATGGATGTGAAACCTGGTTCATGAGGAAGGGTGATGTGCGTAGATTTCAGCATCATGAGATGCGGGTTTAGTGATGAACCAGGTGAAGTGGACGGAGAAGAAAAATAACGTAGAAGGGATAGAACGTAGAAGAATGGTAGAGGAGGAAAGGCAATTTTGAGTTAAATTCGAAGAAAGCATCCAATAGGTGGATGGAAAGAATACTCAAACGCGATGGGTTATTGAAGACAGGGTAGAATGCTGGGTAAGAAACTTAGAGATACGAAAAGAATAGATATTTTACATAGAATAACTGATAGATATTATGCAAAGTTGAAGTGAGATATGTGCTAAGGCGGGGCTAGATAGTTAAACGGCACAGACACACATATTCAAGTGGCTTAAATGAACAATCTCTACCCTGCAGCATTCCCAAGGTTACAATTAACACAAGTTTGTCCACGAAAATGTATTGTTCATATGTTCGAATTCCACCACATCACGCCTGAAACTACGCAACGGTACGTGGCCATAAACGCATCTTTCAAAAGATATCAACGCTGCCAGTAACATAATTCTTTATTAAAGCCAGGCTCTAAATTCTCTCATAAGACTTGTTCCCAACGGAATTCATTCCAAAATGCTTCGCCCTTGACCGTAAGATAAATATACGTAATAATATTTCATTTAGTGGAATTCAGAGGAAGCCTACAATTTTTAGTGATTCAGCACACGAGTGCATCAGTGGTACCCACAAATAATTCCTTTCTTAAGCAATGTTCTGCGCTCTGTGGTGAAGGAGCACGTTTCAACAAAAAATTGCCTTAAGGACCCAGCGGTTACTACGGGATACATGACTACCTGCGATGAAATTTCACGGTTCACAGCCAAAATATTATTATGATGAATTATATATTTTTAGTGGAGAGGTAGAATTTAAAAAATACATGGCCTCACAAATAGAGAAGTTAATAAAACTCAGAGATTTGTTGTACGGAATCCACCTTTTTGGAGAAAAATGTTTAACTCCTATCGTTGGTGCTGACTGTAAAATAGTTGCTATAAGTATTACCTATTAGAATATTACCTGACAAAACACTTTTACTTCATTATAATAGCTTCTTAATTACTATAAATTATTTTTCCTCATATATACGATGGTAGTAACTAAAATAAATTATTTATTCTCCGAAACAGTAGTCAATGTTTGTCTAGTGCGCTTACTGACGTAGTTTTACGCAGTCTTTCTTCATTCTCCCTGGGTTATAAAATATGATATCCGGTTAGGATATCATATGTTATAGACGAGGTATTAATTTGAATGAAAATCTAATCTCCACGAAGAGAACTAAATGTGTGCTGTAATTGACAAAATAGGAAAAATTTTGTAGGCTTCGCGTTCCATATTATCCGTTTTCCACCTATGAAAATATGACTCAGGATAATCAGATGTAGTGTAGCACACACTGAAAATTATTTGTTATGCAAAAATAGGAAGATATGTATTGCCGTTATTCAAAATAATAATTTTGTCACATCAATCATTAAGCCTTATTTCGATATCTAAGGAAAGGCGCAAGGTCAGCGAGGGAACGTGAAAATAATATGACCAATGCTCTTTAATGTGGGATCCCTATGAAAATAGGCAAAGAGATAATTTTAACCAAGTCCAAAGAAATGCCACTCGTTTTGTAAACTGGAACTTCCAAATCTAGGAAAAGAAAATAATTGAGAATCTGGAATAGGATACGCTCGAAAGAATTGGGTATGAACTGGCATATATATATATATATAAGACACACAATTGGAACCGTGTTGTGGAGGCAATTACGAGAGAGAATGCAGACTTCATTGAGAAAAGTGACCTTGCAAGGAAAACAAAATTGAGTTGGCAGAGAAAAAATAGAAGTAGAAAAAAGTGTTTTTATAGGTTCGCGTCGACGGCCATTTAACACCTCAAACATCTCAAGCCAGCCACGGTAGCGGCGAGGCGTCCTCGCCTAGTTATTCGGAGGTCGCGGGTTCAAATCCCGGCTAGGTGGATTTTCATCCTCCACTTAGGGCATGGATGTTTGTAAGTTTCTTCCTCGTTGTTATGTGTTCTTACATTGTGCCACTGTAATTGGCCTAGTGCTGTATATGGACAATTGGACGATAAAAATAAATAAAAATAAACAAACCGAACACAACACTCATGCCTGGTGATACTCGAGCCTGCGACCTTTAGTTATTCCAGCGAGCGTGTATTTATTTCTATATATATCGATGAATTTTTGAGTGGAAGAATGCATTTCCCAATGAACTTTTGAATCAATGCCCTAAAAATCTTATTTTTCAGAAAAACGTGCAGAAGGTTAGCTCAGTGCGGATATTTCATTCTGTCATTATTACGTATGCATTTGAAATGATCGTGAAATTTTCATGCTCAATTTTCCATCCCGCAACGATTTGGTATTTCCATCTTTTTTCTTCGGTGTTTCCCGATTCGTTGTGCTTTCCACCCGGCCTTTGGACTAACAGCAAGTACTACTAATACATCAACATATAAATAACTACGAAAACGACTTATGATTTTGATCATAGAATCATCATGAACAAACCATAATTGATAGAAACATTTCAAGTTCTCCACCGAGATAATGAGAGGCAAAAAATGTTGTAAAGTTTAAATACCCCTTAATCTCCTCTTTTGTTGAATCAGCCAGTTAAATATTGAATTATCCATATCGAGTCATTGTTAGCTCAAAGTATTTTATCGCTTTGGATGCCCTTCTGTACATGGATGTTTATGTCTTGAAAGAAGATGTATCACTTATCCATGGGATTAAGTTATCATGCGGAAAAGTGCTGCATCTTCTGTCAGTCTGTGTTCCTTCAACTATATCAAGCCTAAATCTGCAATACTTATAAACATTTATTTCGTTCAAACTAACTGATCCCGGATAAAATTTAGAATGCATGATGTTAAAATTTAGAAAATGTACTCCAATTTTAACCTCAGGCAGTCGTTAAGTTATTTGTAATTCGATTCTGTAGGAATCCATATGAAATATTTTCAGAGAGTGTGTTGGGTTAAAAAACTTAGTGAAACCAGTAACATGGAGAATAACTTGCAGTTTTTCCCCTTAAAATATAATACTGCTTATTGAAACATTTCCTACAGTTTCGTGTTAGCCAACTATTGACGGAATCGCCGCACTTTTTTTCCTTCTCCCCCTTGCCATTCAACCCTTACGTCTCTCCTTTCCCTATCTTCCATCACAAATTGCACCCATTCCCTTCCTCCACGTTCCCTCCATCCCCAATTCCCCCTTTTCGTCATGCCATCTCCTTTTTCACCGACGTAAGAAAACCCGCACTCTCTCCCAGCCTTTAAATCAACCATTGCCTAATCCCGAAGGATCTTTACTCGTCTCATCAATTTTCTTGCCCAAAGAGTTTTCAAGGATTAGGCGTTTCGAAAAGAGGCGGTTTGTCTTTCAGGCATGGTCAATTTTTCCTCGTCCCACTCTAGGTCTGGGAGGTTTACTTTTTCGCCGTGGACCGTGTGTAAAGTGAAGATTTGGCCGCGAATAATTATTTTAAGTTTTAACTAGCTCTTCGACTTGCTACCTCTTGATTTATGCTTTCTATGGAGAAGGTGCTTTTTTCGATAGTCGGTTGATTGTCCTTCCTGCAGAGAGTGCGACTTTCTCTTATAATGTGACCACTCCCTCTCGCGGTTTCTATCTCCATAGATTTTGAAGGACCAGTGCATTACTTATAATATAGGAAAATGTGACATATTGAATTATTTTATTAGGAAATCTGGGATAAGAAAAGCAACATATTTTATAAGAAAAAATATGCATTAATTGTACCATTTTTACTGTAAATATCACTATTCTCATTGATGAGAAAATTTTTTTAACTTTATTAAAAAAGATACTTGTTATTTTTAGAATTTTGAAGGCTGATTTGAATTCTACATTCGATAAAATTGAATTTCACATATTTTTAATTGTTTCAGGAAAACGGAGGAATATAAACCATATGTTTTAAAATTATGGAGATTCAAGCATGAGATTGTGAAATGCAGAAGTATTCATGGTGAAATGAATTCATAGCGAATTTCTACAGATAAGATTTTTATTATGACTTAAGTTTCAGTGTTACTCCTCTCATGGTGGTGGAGTAAAACCGAAACTTAAGTCATAATAAAATTGTTATCCATGGAAATTAGCTACTTCAATTCAACATTAATATCTGTTTTTTAGTATTTCATTAAAAACTTGTTATTAAAATATTTAAAGATTAATTAATAATGTAACAGTTCATTTTTAATTATTAGAAATACATCAGAGTTATTAAAGTTAATATAAGTCTTTCCAGTTCCACGACGAAGTCGATAGTCAAGTAAGCCATAAACCTCAAATTCACATTCAATTGCCAATTAACTCATTAGCCTTCGAGACAGGGTCCCAGTTGAACTTTGGTAACATTTCATTTCCACGGAAATGGCAGCCTTTTAAACTATTTTATAAACATTTTTTGCTACAACTACTTTCGAAAAATTAATAAAAATTCTTATATTGTTCTTAGTATCATGCTGAGAAGTCTACACGCCTGCAAGTGATTTCATACTACAATGCATACCTTTGATTTTCATTGGTTTTCGTACAAGTAGCATGTAGTATCTTTAATTATCTATAAGTAGTTAGTTATCTCTAGTAGTTATCTATAAGTAAGATGAAGCACTTGTTGGTGCATACTATTCTCTCTATTCCAAGTAAAGAAAATATATAGTCATTAAAGCCTCTAACTTACGTCCAAGGATTGACAAAATCGTAATTTATCATTATTAGCCAAATTTTGTTATCAGATAAATCATTCAGTTATTTCTTAAAAGCGAAATTATCAAAGCTAGCTCAGCCAACCATCACCCTTTAAAAAAGTCAACCTATAGACAATTTCAAATTGAATGGATATTCCTTTCTTAGTTTTATTAACTAGGGACATTTTCTCTCGATCAAAAATGTGTCGTACTAATTTCTGTAGAACGTTTATTTTAAATATACAAAAAACAATGGAAATTAAGAAATTTTAAATTTGCTGTATTGATAGTTAAAGACGGATTGTTTTTCTAGAATATTTCGGAAAAATTAAATTTTCCTTAAGATTTGAAACATTTTTATGTCCCTGTTGCATAGTCGGGGTATATAAATGGTTCTAATTCATCTGTTTTATAGATGGGGAGCTATTTTCCCTATTTTCACTGAAGTGAGCGACTGATTTCAAAATATCCATAACTTGTGTTACTATTTGTGTTGTAAATGTTAATCTTAACCGTCTTTTTCTTATTTAATCGGAAATTTATGAGATGCAAAGACTTTTTGATGCAAGTGTGATATATTTGATCTTATCAATAGTTACTGGTCTGACACTAATAGATGAGTATCATCAAATACAAAACCCTTTGACATTTGCATTAACGAACATGTAAAAGCAAACAAAGAAGAAAACCAAAATGTTTAGAATGATGATGTGGTGTGTTAGGTCGATGTTGAGATTAGGTAAGGTATAACATATTAAAAGATGAGATACATAAAGGAAATGTAGCTATGTTAGGGATGAGTGAAGAGAGCTGGAGGTATAGTGTGGATTCTGTGAGCTATATTGTATTTGCAATGTCTCGTGGCTGCAGATAGCCGTTGTGTGCGTCCAGCGGGTTGTGATTGTTGGGTCGACCTTTAGAAATAAGTGCACATGCTTGAAGAATAAAATGATTGTGACGGGACTTGGGGTACAAAAGTCCAGCTTGGGTAAGATGTATGAAAATCCTTCAAATACCTATAGTGTCGCTATGATATTGCGACAGGCTGCTGCCAAATATTGTGCAGAAAATCGCCCGGAGAAGTGGGGACAGTTTTCATTCTTTAATGCCATAATCTTCACGAAATATATTTCCTACTGCCCTATCAGATTCATTGTTAGTCCAATCATTATTAAACAATTGATTTTGCTCCTTTCTCGTCAAATCTATTTATTGTTATCCATATTTCACTGGTATAAATGTATTTCTTCTCATCTTCTATTCTCTATCTTCATCATATTATCGCTGAGTTCTAAGCTCATTTTTAGGTTTAAGTAATTGTTATTTGTATCAGCTTTATGAAGGAATATATATATATATTACCTTTCTCTGATAGATTGACTGATCACATTTCTCATCCATATATGGTTGGTAAATTTCATCCACGCCATGGCATTATAGTGCACATCTTAGTGCTTAGTGTTCTGACAGATCACCAATTTTCCAGCTGTTATATTTTGAAATACATGAAAGCAGCCAAGAAAAAGTAAAAAACACGATGATTTTCCGAATCTAAAAGATCTAACTTTTACCAAATACCGTACAATGGTCACAGTATAGTAACCGTTTTAATGGGTCTCCTTAGGAAACACTAAATTTCCACTAGTTAATGAAATAAGTACAGAACCCAGAACGTCCGCCGATCTTTCGCGGTGCATGTCTCAATTGCCCGCTCGAATTCGCGTCCACGTTTTTACTTACGATTCAACTGAGTCAGTAAAACACAAGGCGCAAGAATATCCACCGGACATTTCGCCCATGCGGTCAACCGTTGTCGGGCACCCCCGATTCCCCTACTCCTCCTCCTCCACCCTCATCGTCGCCTCAGGAAATCAATCGATCGCAGCACCTGCATGCTGGGCCTAATGCCTCCATGTGCCGTCTCAGCTCCCACGCTTGAGGTCCCCGTGCCGATGACTGTGGCTTCACCGAGTAAGGATTTCTGCTCAATTACTAGGTTAGGCTGGGGCATGGAAATTCTTGAGGGGAGAACGGCCATTCATGTAAAATTCCGATTCTGTTTTCAAGGACTAGGATTTTCAGAGTTTTTGTTAAAGATTAACAAAACTTATCTTTGACAGAGCAATTTATATGATGCGCAATACGAAACATCATTCAATCAATCATTTCAACTATTCAATAACTTTGGAGCAGATTTTGAAGTAAAAAGTTTTTTAAAACTCTATTTTATATTAAAATACGCTTTATCCTTCCATGTATTTTCATAGCAGTCCAAATATTAGTAGCAAACTGTAGTGATTGAGAAAAATTCCACTATTTCTGATCACCATGTATGGATGTATTCGTAGGTAATTGATAATTACTCCATGACTGGGGAATATACCACAAGGAGGGACTCGCTTGAATGCATGCATCATATATAGTTCGCAAGGCCTCGCAAATATTTTCAAGGATCCGCCTCAATATCGCTAGAATTCAAAATATAAATTATTCACACCAATCATTAAGAGTTTGTTTTAATTCACCAGTTATAATTGACCGTTTTATAATTAGTGGGGCTCTCTCAGCCATTTTCATTGTGAAAAATATCTTTTAGAAGGTGGTAACTAAAAACATTATTACGGTTTTGTGTCTGACTAAAGACTAAGACAATTTTACTTCTTTAATGGTGGAAATATTTTATTTCCATTATAATAAATCTATACTAACACACTGAAATTTAAGTCGTATTATTGACACTCATCAGTTGTTTCAAGCAACGTTTAGTATTTTATTATGTCCTCTCCAATTTCATGATACCAGCTTATCCTGTCACTTTGAAAGTTCCCTATTTCATTGGATTACCGCATGGAATGGAAGTTATTTTTGTTTACCCTAGAAAAAATGCCCAATGATTTTTTAAATTGGGTTTGACAAATTCATGAGATTTTCAAGCACGGAGGTTATCGACCAAAGGAATTTAATTACAGTATTTTTCCTCTTTCGATCAAATGCATCGATGAATACAGATTTTAATTTTATATCATACCTCTGCAATTTACTTTTTGACAAAGACGGGATATGGAAATTTAAAAATCATTTAAAGTTTGTTTAATTTTGGTTTTAATATTAGGTAATTGATTCCTCCATCAACTGGCGCCTTTAATCGTCGAATATTCATTTGAAGTTCCTTTTGACATGATATGTATAATTTTTCTCTTCATCAGGTACATAAAATGAAATATAGACCAAATGGTTACACTAAAGCTTGCAGTATAAAATATAATTGATAACATAAGTGCTACGTGTTCCAAATGCTTTATCTCATATGAACGATTCTTGGAATCAGTAATGAGGATATTATAACAGATTACGACATGATCTTTCCTCATTTAATATAAAAAATAATCCGAAATTTCATCAGATGCTATTATTAGACCCCTTGAAAAGGATTTTTACAAATTTGAAATGAAAAAGTGTGAACGAGAAAAATGCATTATTTTAAATCAGCTAATTTAAAAGCATTAAATTACATTTCCCCAACAGATGACATTTTGAATAAATTTAACTTTATAACATTAATAGTTGGCATTGATTAGTTATTCAGATGGCATTTGTTTATCTTATATACTCTTCAAATGGATCAAGCATTATCATAGAAACAAAATTGATCTCAACGTTTACACACATTTTTTATAAATAGATATACTTTTTTGTTATACTGAGTGTTTTTAAGAGTGCCTACGTTTACCAACTTATATATGTTTTTACATTATCTTATACTGTGGAAAAACTCATGAAAAAATGAAACTATCGTAAAGCGATTTATAAAATCAAAGAAATTACTACTTATATGAAATGAGTAATTGTTAACGTAGGCTGCAAAATCTTGACGTGTTCTTATTCATAATAGAAATGTTACTTCTGTTGGCTTTTTGGAATCTCTGCCTTATTCTAAATTCTTCGGTTAAATTCAGAGCGGTCCTCTGGATCTGGATGACACCCTGCCACCGCAGGAGTTAATAGCAGGGAGTGATTCCACACCAGACATGCCCTAAGTGAACTACACTACTTTATACGAAAGAAGGTTTCCTACTCGAAAATTACCGTTGGTATCTCTAAAGGTTCGCGAAGAACAATACGAGATGCATTAAAGTTGTAAGGCCTTCAATTTTTTTTCTCCGGACTGGAAACAGATAGAAACATGCTGTTTGTTTTAAGATGAGCCGGCACTCTCTGACAATGCGTGACAGAGATGGCAGCACTGTACGACAGACAGAACCTCTAGCGGCAGCCGCGAGAATGAGAACTGTTTTC
>WURS02026166.1:0-11768 GCA_011762765.2 Rhinocypha anisoptera | reverse complement strand
GCTCCAAGGCTGAGGGACGATGGAGAAAAAAGACGCCACTACTTCTGCATGGAAATGAATTTCACCTGCTCGAGGGGTCTTTGAAAGGTTCCCAGAAACGCTTCGAGTCATACCGAAAGTATCCCGAGCATTTTAAACGGGAAAGCCTCGCGCGATTGGTTCTGAGCGAATTGCCGGTCCACGGACTGCGGCTCCCCAAAGGGCGGGACGTCCGCCAGGGCCTGCCCGTGCCTTAAGTGTTTCGCGGAACAATCCAAAAATGTGCACATCTTCCATTTAAAATGCCCCCGACTGTTAAAAGTAGATTAGGCCACATCGTTTGGGGCCTTTTATAATTGGTTTTTAATCGTTAACCCATATAAAGGCAAATTAGTATCCGAAGGGGAAATAGTTTCGGGGGAAGCGTGCAAGAGGGACTCTGACGAAGAGCGAGGTGTGATGGCCCTCAAGTAAGTAGACCGGCGATCATGAGCAGACGAGAGGCCTGCATCCGATTGATGCACAATGATTTCTACGTAACAATGACGGTAATAAAGCCAATTTTATTGGTCATTTTTATTCATAATAAAAGATACATTAAATTTCTAATACATCTCAGATCTCGCTTTGGCGTCGATAAAAATGACCAAGTGCAAAAAGGTCGGAAATTAGGCAAAACGTACTTGAAAAAGATTTACCAAAGTATCAACATTAACTGACGTCACTTCCTACCTCTATTAGTTAAGGTCGGGCGCATGCAATTGAAATATTTCCACCAAATAAAAATATTTTTCCGTATACATTAGAAGGTACGTATATATGACCTTCCATCACTCATGTCAATATACTATTTTTAAATTCAGTTATATCCTTCAATTAATCACTCTCTTGTAACAATTAATGGCTTAACCTCTTTCCGCACATGAACTCTTCAAAACCATTGGTTTGTTTCTCATAGTTTAGGCAGTTGTAGTTTCTTCAAGCAAAATATTGCACCGATGCGTTTTTTAATAGGAAGCGGAAATTGGCAAAGGGTACACCGTTTCGTTTTAAAGTCGTAAAGCTGCTTGAATTAAGTACTATTTCAGTCATTAAAATTTAATTTCTCTTACGCAAGACCTTCATAGCTATAGCTAACTGTTTCTATTTTCTCAGTTTTTTAATCTACTTTTGTCATACGTAAAATCCTCCCCTCTGCTTCGAATTTCGCATTTCCTATTTCCGGAGATAGGGCGAAAGAATTATCTTCTTTCTCGAAGCCTGCGTCAATGCTGGAAGATATGAAATAAATACACCTACATTGGGGAAGAACACAACTCTGCTTCTACTTGCAGATATTTTTCAGCGACTCACAGGTTATACAATCAGAGAATAACTGATAATTAAATTCAAGGAATTCGGAAGCGCCTTATTCCTTCAGAGGCATACGCATGGGGATCAACAAGGGATATGAATTGTTTCAATAGGATTACCGATTCTCGAACCCAGGCCCCTCATTCAGCGGCTAAGCACTCACAGAGGTGGAGAAACTCCTCAGTACCCAAAGAGAGCAGTTCTACCATTAGATTATACTCCAATTCATCCATAGTTGGGAGAAACGTCACTTTGTGTGGTATGTATGTGAAGGACAGAACCCAGGACCGAGACTTTTGCCAGTACTTTTGCTCATGCTGCTGATACGAGCCTTATGACACCGACCATCAATCCATACTTAATGAATTTGCACACCTATTGTTCAAGAATATTTTATATCTTACCGCATATTTTTCTCAGTATCACTACATGTTATGATGTAAAGTAAATTTTATAATTTACTTCCAAATAGCGTTCGAAAAGTATACTACTTTATTTTTTCCCGTAAAAAAAGAATGTCCCATTGTTCAATTCTTTTGTGATGGAAGCGACGCCGTCATTCCTACGCGTGAGTGAAATTCTTCGCGCCAGTAGGTCGCGACACATCTTGCCTGTTACACCAATAATATAGACGAGTCCTGCACGCTCTTTGGATTTTCGTATTCAAGTAAGATGACCGTACCCATCGAGCAGAGATATTGCGTCAATTTTTTTCCAAAAACTTGTTGGCACGCAAGTTCAAACCATTCAGAAGATTCAGCAGACCTTTGGAGGTGATACCATGGACCAAAGACAGATCAATGGGTAAAACCGCATAAAACATGGCCACTCCTCATCGGAAAACGATGCATTCTCCGGCAGGCCATCCACAAGCCGAAACGAAAGGCGGATTGAGAAGGTCTTAAAGGGCCGTCGTATAACAATCCAGGAAACTGTTCCAGAAGTGGGAGTCAGCACATAATTGGCATATGCCATTTCAACGGAGGATTTGTGAATTTGCGGAGAGTGTAAGTGAAATTAGTCCCTAACCCCGTTACACACGAAGCCATTTCTTGGGCCAGAAATGGTACAAGAAATTGCCCGCCATGTTTTTCGTCGTGTGTCATAGCGAATTACTTGCCATCTGGAGGCGGCACCAGTAGTTATTGCCAGTGGCACAGGATATAACGTGTTCTATTTCCGACATTTTTATTGTACCAGTTGTGAGATTTTTTGCGAGACTCGGCGACCAAAAAACATTATTCAAGGTTAGTATTCTGTTTTATTTCCATTTAAAACGTACTTCATTATTTTTATCGCTTATGTTGATGTATAATTGACATATTTTAGTTATCACCATTAATGTGTAAAACGTGCTATGTAATGGTCCGTGCGAATCTCGACTACTTAAGAACAATATTTACTTAGTATAATCTTTAATTTCGGTTTAAAATGAATTTCATTATTTTTATCGCATACGTTGATGTATAATTAACATATTTAATTAAAACTAATAATGAAATCGTGTGTAACACGTGTTATAGAATTTTTAGTCGAGTACCGTGTGAATCTCGATAACGTAAAAAGAGCATTTATGTCAGCATTCTTTTTAATTTCCGTTTAAAACGCACTTCATTATTTTTATCGTGTATGTTGATGTTTCCGCCATTTTCAAGCAATCTATGGCACCGACCTCCGGTAGCGTGAGTACAAATTTCTTGCAATTATTTGCGCCAAGAATGGTGCTGCAAAATCCAGGCAATTTCTAGTACCATTTCTGGCCCAAGAAATGGCGTCGTGGGTAACAGGCTTAAGGTGCTGGAGGAGCAGCATAGTGAACGGATGCCCCTCAAATACATTGGCATTAGGATGGCCATAATCACTGATGATGATGCATGCGTTAATGGTTACGATCCGGAAAGGAAGTTCCGGTCCTCGCAATGGAAAAATCGGACATCTCCAAGGCCCAAAAAGAGCTTCCACAGGTTCGCAAAATATACGAAGGTAATGCTGAACTATGTATTCATATCGTGCTTCATGATACACAGGAAAAGGTCAAACGATTAATAATTACTACCTGGAGGAGAATGGGCAACTTCACCACGAAGATTACTGCTCAATTCAATCCACACTATCCAAGAATAACTCACCACTTGTTCGACATAATCCCTACTTTCACCATTTGTCACCGTATGACTTCTGGCTCTTCCCCACGCTGATCAATTCGCTGAATGGGCCGCGAATTGAGTCGCATGAGGAAATTATGACCAAAGCGAGTGCGGAGCTCCATAGTATTCCAGAGAAAGCAATCCAGAGTTGTTATCCGAGTGTCAGAACCGCTGGAAGAAGTGTGTTAACTCCCAAGGGGAGTATCTTGAAGCGATTAATTGGAATTACTGAAAGGTACAATTTTTAACATACAAAATGTCGGATAATTTTTTAATGCATCAAGTGCATCTTTAGTAATCTTTAATAAATATCGCTGCGGGTGTTTCTTTTACTGAGGCGGAGCGCTATTCCTCAGCCAAACCCTAAACCAGGATGACAAAATTTTTCTTTCAGCGTTTTCTCCCATAGGCTAATTAATTAGTTTCACCATAGCTACAGAGAGCACCCTCCCCATTGCGAGACATTAGAAAAAGTAAAGTAAGAAAGAAAGTAAAGTAGTAAAAGAGGAAGTTAGGTAACGTCTTTTATTAGACTTAGTTTAGAAATTCATTTGAGTGCGGTGATGTGGTTTTGCCATTGATCATAGCTATACATTTCCATTGGAGAAAATTGTTCCATGATTCTTGCCAATGACAAAAACATATTTATAATGAGCCTCAAAGGAAATCTTTTATTATGATTTCCTTCCAAATGGGTTCAACAAATTTCCAAAATATTATGAGAACCCTTTCGAGCTTCTGTGCAACCCTTCGGGAGCTGTAGCAATGTGGCACAAAGACTAAAACAGAATAGTAATCCAAATATTATAGCACCCGCCGGGCGATATTGCAAATCCCACTTGAAATCTTACCTAAATGAAACAAAATTCAACACTCAAAATAAAAATGTCATAAGATTAGAGCTTTATAAGAATTGGTTCACAAGGTGTCTCTTTCCCTCTCCCATGACTTCCGCCTACCCTCCAATGGTGGGGTTAACCGATGATTTAAAAGCTCAAATACCAGAAGCCGAGGAAGCAACTGGTCCAAACTCACTTCAGCTACTTCATTTCTGTGATTCATCATTTAGGATGCTGAAGTCTTATTATCTCTCCACGAAGGCAGTCCATGGGGTTATTTTAAAGAGGAGAGACTAAAATCTCAATAGTTCCCCAAAATAAGGTTAATCTACATAAAAGTCGATGGCCAGGTAGTATTTAATATGAAATGAATATTTAAGTTCAATTTTCCACAAATGAATCTTTATAACCAGCCGAATTTCGATGTTACTATATCATCATATCGAAACTTGGGTAGTAATAAAGATTATTTTGTGAAAAATTGAACATTTTAATACTCATTACGTTAAATTTACCCCATATCACGCCTAACACTTCACTGTTTGTACCTGACATGAAGTTTTTAACACATGGTTTCATTTTTCAATTTTTTTAAACTTCTCTATACGTCATCTTTCCTTACAATTAGGAACAATAAATAACTTCAATTTGCTAGTTGCAACTAGTCATAAACTGGAATTTCGCAGGTTGTTAATAGAACCGAGAAAAACAGTATTTGCAAAAGAAGAAATGAACCTAAATGAACGATCATGTTTTTCCACGGCTTATTCAATCCTTTCATTCCATTCATTATTGCGGGATAAGTTAAATTTGAACGGCATATTCGTATCAAATCCAAAGTACAATTCAAACGGTCTTTTAGCGTCGAGGCCAAATTTAATGAAAGTGACAGAAGATTTCAAAAACTAGAACTCCATCACGTATTAATGAAGTTCCGCGTCACAATATATCTAGGCGGCCTCGAGCAAAAAATGGGCTTGATTCGTGGATCATGAACTCGAAGTGATATTTTCGCTGCAGTTCAAACGTAGTATACGCGAATGATGAGCAAGCGTTTTCCATCAAGAGATTCGGGAACGTGGGTGGGGAATTCCATGGCGACCTGGGGAGCTATGGGGATGGTTCCTACCTGCTTGGGCGCCCTCTTATCTTCGCCCACACAGGGAATAATGCACTATGACGCGTCGAATTGAGCAACTGTGGAATTACATCACCAGCCAGGTGCAAACTCACTTCCGGCAATACGAAAAATGACACAGGCGAAGGGTGGAGTGGCTGCGGGTGATTCAGAAGGAAGTCGAAAAAAATGAGCCCCCTCTCCAAACACTGACTCGTAGGAATATTGCAGCGATAGAGGGAATAATGGCGACTACGTGGCGTAAAGCCCGTTACACACGACGCCATTTCTTGGGCTAGAAATGGCACAAGAAATTGTCCGCCATGTTTTGCGTCGTGTGTCATAGCGAATTGCTTGTCATCTAGAGGTGACACCAGAAGTTTCTTGCAAGTTACACAGGATAGAACGTGCTCGTTTTCCGCCATTTTTATTGTACCAGTTGTATGTGAGACTCGGCGACTAAAAAACATCATTCAAGGTAAGTATTCTGTTTTCTTTCCATTTAAAACGTTCTTCATTATTTTTATCGCTTATGTTGATGTTTAATTAACATATTTTAGTTATCACTAATAATCTGTAAAACGTGCTATGTAATTGTTAGTAATGGTCCGTGCGGATCTCAACTACTTAAGGACAGCATTTAGTTAGTATTCTCTTTAATTTCGGTATTTCATTATTTTTATCGTATATGTTGATGTATAAGTAACATATTTTAGTAATAATAATAGTGTTATGGACTCATTGGTATTTGCTAAGTTGACATGGGGGGTTTTGTCCACCATCGTCGGTTCCTCCATCGTTTACTTTTTTCTTTGACTTTTTTTTACGGCTTGAACTGCATATGCTGCAGAAGCAGCAAGACCTAAAACTTCTGATGCTGCTAAAACTTCGCCATTTTCTTGCAATCTATGGCATCGACCTCTGGTTGCGTGTGTATAAACTTCATGCAATTAGTTGCGCCAAGAATGGTTCTAAAAAATCCTGGCAATTTATTGTACCATTTCTGGTACAAGAAATGGGGTCGTGTGTATCGGGCTTAAAGCCTCTGCAGCGTTGGAAGGAGATAGCGTCCAAGCTTCCATTCTATAGCAACATTTCAGCATCAAAATTTTTTCAGAAGAGTCAAATTTCCCCCTCTTTTAATGTTTTTTTTTACAAGTTCGGCATGACCTTTCTATTGCTCCTCGCCGTCCTTGCGAGCGTCCGTGGCGTTCTCGCGAAGCCATGAGGATAAAGTTTTGCTCGAGTTCCAATTGTCCGCGCACAGATCATGACATCTCCCCAAAATAGGGCTGCGTGAAGGTTGTCACGCTATCTCCATACTTTCTCAAGTTTGGATCCCGTGTATTCACGTCACTGTTTGCTCCTTCTACTTCTAAGCACAAACCTGCAAGCCGCCGCAAGGGGGGCGTGTGGCAGGGGGTGAGCCACCACCAAACACATTCACATTCATTCCCGAGTGCAAATGTTAGGAGACACATTGCACTCAGAATGAAGCAGCCCGCATGCAAAACAAAGTGGCAGAACATCATACACAACACGCGGGACAATGTTAGACATCTAAATACAAATATTTTCACAAAAAAATATACATATCATGCGGAAACAAAATAAAATAACATTTAATATATAATAAAAGAAAAGAGAGAAAACATGCAGGGTGAAAATAAAATATATACACTACTCTTCCTAAGGATCCTAAGAATCCGTAGGTTTATTCTGATCTCTAATAGTTCGGGGGAAAAATGACATTTTAGATATATTTGTCCTACAATCTATCTCCCTGTTTTTTCGGGCGTGATCTGATCTACCATAGTATAACGGGGTTTTCAATGTACATTTAACCTCCTCATTGAAGTAATCTGCTTCAAAATTCACTTGCGCTAAAATGTCACGCATGAATTAATTCCTTTGACTGAGCAGTAAATTTATGTAATTCAAACATAATTTAATAAGTTATAAACAATATTTCAATTCCACAGGATTTTTATTTTAAATTTTTTTGTGACTCGGGTTTCAACTTCAAAGCGTCATCGTTAGATCAACGACGCTTTGAAGGGGAAACCCAGTTAGTACGTATAAAAAACAAAACTCCAGTGGAAATGAAAAATTGTTTATAATATGCTGGAATGTATCACATTGGCACCTCATGGTGTACAAAGCTCGATTTTATGTACGTAGTAGTCGATGTCTGTTTTAGAGATGTTACTTTTTTCTGGCGTGGAGGTCCACCTCTAGCATACAGAATGCTGTTCTTTGATGCTGTCGAGATCTCCGTTGTTACCTAAACCACAATACCTGATGCTTATAGGCATTTTTCTTTTTCTGGTCGATAAAATCGACTCGGTTTTTATGTATATTCACTCATACATATGTTTTTCCCCCCGTATATTTTTACCAGGAGTTCGAGTAGTCAAGATGATAAAACACGTCGAAATCATTACTTGATGGAGTTTCAAGGTTCGGCCTTCCGTGACGACGGGACGGGTGTTGTTTGGAATATTTCCCTGTCCCCACTCGTCCGTGCTGATAGCGTTTCATAACATAAACCTCTTCTTATCTCGTTAGAAGGTAGGATAAATGAAAGTGACCTCGTGCCGTTCCTTAATAGGAAAATCAATGACAGCACCTAACTCTAATCTCATCATCATCCAAATTTCTAATTCAAATGGGGGACTAATGATAAACGTATAATATATTCCTTATAGTGCAAGTTAATTAACCGATTTGGCTGTTTCTCTTTTAGCTTTTCTCAAATTTTGATTAACCTAAATCAACTTATATTAATCTAAATAAACTTGCTACAAATCAACTCAAATCAATTTACTTATTAAACACTCATAAATTCTCTCCCGATCCATTCTTTCTAAAGTAAGTATTTTACTACACCCTGTCTCTCTCTCTCTTATGAATCCCACGATGACTGTCTTCAGCGGCTGCATCTTAAGTATCTCTGTTTTCATTTTCTCTTAAGCAGTCCCTTTTAACATCCTATCCCAGTACTTTTATTTTTTTCGGCATTAAAACTTTCGTAATGCAATTGTCACGGAATGGCTTATGGTGAATGAAATGCCTACTGATGAGGATTAGAATTATATATCCTTGCAAAATAATTTTGTTCTTCACCATTGGTAACTGTAGGCAAGGTTAACTTTAGGTTATAGGATTAACTTTCAGTGATCTGTCACATGTAAGGAGAGAAGGACTCTGAATCGAGTAAGGAATGATATTGAAATGACATAGTTTGTTGATAATCAGCTTGAAGCATTATGTGGAACGGAGAAATGATGTGATTCGAATGATCAATAAGTCCTTGAAAAGTTCCCTTTCTCTGTTGCACTCTCTCTTCTCAACAATTTCCATAATTACACAGTCGCAATGTATACGAAGTCTATATTATCCAGTCCGTGTTTCACCCTTCTGATTCCATCGTGTTTTATAATTTTCTTTTAGAATCATCTCATGGTTGGGGAAATTGGGGATAAACAAAAACAAACATACGTCTAGTAGTTTGTTTTTGTTTTCCCCAATTTATCCCTGTTATTACAATAAAAACACTCCATTTGATGAAAATTTCGCGAAAATATTACATTCGTTATTATGATAATATTTAAAAATGAAGTACTCTCATGTTATCCAAAATGCGCGATTAATAGAAAATAAGAAAATTGATAGTAATACATAAAAGGTGAAACTCGAAATTAGGTGAGGAAGATGTAAACATATCATTTATCGTCTACTTTCGCCATATTTCCGTTAAATTTGTACAAATAAATATATATTCAAATATAGGGGGAGATAAAAATCATCAAGCCCTTGAAAATTATCTTTTGTCAGTTGTTGGTTTTTGTTAAAAGTGAATCTAATGATAGTAAGGGTTCTTTTCGTGGTTTTCCCCACCTTTACTTCACTGTTAGACATAAAACAACTCTCAACGCAGTTAAGTTGGAGAAGGGCTCATGTCGACATTTTCAACATCTTGACTGTGTTTCTATCACTCATCTTGAAAAATATTTCAATAAAAGTTCAAGGAAAAAAGAATGTTTGAAATCCATTCCTCCCTGTCTTTATTACAAATTGCTTTACGATTCACCAAATTATATTTTATTAGTCTCCTTTGTGCTGCTTATAAAGGGAACTCTCTTCTTCTTGGTGAATCTGTATTCAGATAGGTTTCAACCGGATGCCCTCCATCGCAGTCGGTCCACAGCATCTTCTTTTCATTCGCCACTTCTGACTTCGGCCATTTTATATATGTCGTGGAGCATACCCATTCTTCTTCTTATTTTTCCCCTTCCTCGCTTTACTTTTATTTTTCCTTCGATTATTCTTCTTAGTATGCAGTTTCGGCTTAATATATGCCCCAGCCAAGCTGTCTTCCTCTTTTTAAGGAAGAGTATTTTGCTCAATAGTTGAAGAAGCGGCTAGGGCACTCACCAGCTCGTTTATTTAGTTAAAAAATTTGAATAAAATGGTGAGGGCACTCGCATAGAATAAGAACTCATCACGTCGTTTAACAATCAATATGGCGTCGATAGAATTTTCCAGTATTTACCCATAAATACCGTTGGCACTGCACGTTTCGTTTTAATGCAATAATTAGTGTAAAATAACTTTTCCAGTCGACTGGATGGTTGTAAATCCACCATCCAGCGGACTGTAAAAGTTATTTTACGCTAATTAAATGGAATTCCACAAAGTAAAACCTGAACTCATATTAATGAAATAACCTTAGTCCTGCGGTTGGCAATATATTTCATAACAATTCCTTTCTTAGGAAACCAAGTTGATAAACATTTTCTTAAGGTGTCCACGGCCAATCTCGTGTTAGCGTATTCGTGCGACATCTTGATAACGGGAGTACATTATTAGTCGTCTGGTCAACTTTAATGAAATAGCCGGATTTGCATTTTCCCATTATTCACGGTGCATTAATTTATCGATTTTTAGGCCTGGCTGATATACCATTTGATGTTTCCCCTTAGATATTACCACGATTCTCATGATAACAACCGTAACTTGTATACTTCAGGAGGAATTATACATTTCTTAAACAGAGGCACTTAAGGTGAGATAGTTGAATGGTAGTTTGGAGTTATTTCAGAGACTGCACGGACTTCTCAAAGAAATATATCAGAAACAAAACGCACATGCACGTTTGAGGTATTAAATTTAAAATTAGGACTCTGAAAGAAATTGCATGAATAACAAGGAACTTTGTAAGCTCTTTGATGTACTAAACGTGGCAATACACTTCTGAAACCTTTACTTTGGCAAAAACCACCCGAGAGATAAGGAATTTATTGCTTTAAATGAACACATTTCGAAAAACCTTTAAAGAACTTATAGGTACCAGTTTGTCTAAATCCAATATGACCTGAAAAGTACGCTTCAAAGAAAGGGGTCTTAAGTCATCTTTCACGTGAACTAATCTTTCTCTAAGGAATTCTTTCCACTTGCAGTAGCAGATTTGAATCTTTAATATAAAGTCATATTTTAGCCCCTTCGCGAAATGAAGTTACCTATTGATAAATTTACTATTCACAGTGAATATAGTGTTTGAAAAATTAAAATGACATCCATATTGCTCTTGATTCAAGCATCAAATTACGTGATGAACTTCTCTTGGCCAAGGTGAAATTTTAGATCGATGCTAAGCTGAACCGAAAGAATTGAAATAATGAATGCCACCTATGAAATGGAGTCTGGTGCCTTTCATTGATAACTTTCATGATAAATTTAGATTGAAACTAAGGGTAGCTAAGTTTTCGACAATAATTATAACTACAATTAGCTTTGGTCAGGTGAAGAGTAGTTTTAAAAATAAGGTGTTTGACACACAAAGAAATAAATAAATGAAAAACGTTGCCTATAAAAACCACATTTGGAGAGTTGGACGGAGAATTTAAATTGTGTTCATGTACCTCGCGGATGAATTAAGTTGACTTTCCGCGGAAGTTTTTTACTGTATCGCTCAACGGTATCTGATTGTTGTCTCAGTTTACCCCGGAATTAAATTAGCAATCGAATACGGTCGGACGGTAACGCCAGATACGGGCCTTGCCGTCAAACGGAGTAACGTTTTAATGCACGCCTGAATATTTTATTCATCCACCGGTTTAACTATCGCTAAGGCCAACTTCTCTCTCTCTCTCCTCTCCTCCCCATCCCTCCCCCAACCAACCCACTCCGCACCCAATGTCTCTCGCCCCTTCCACGAAAACTCACTCACCCCTTTCAATCCGAATGCCTACAGCCCAACCCCCCCCCTCCACTCCCCCGCCTTCACCCTGCCCAAAGTGGACAACCCCTCACCTCTTCCCAAAACTCCCC
>WURS02026156.1:0-11768 GCA_011762765.2 Rhinocypha anisoptera | reverse complement strand
ACCAGAACTAGTAATAGTAGCCGCCATTTTGGCATAGGCATAGGTGATGAAGATGAAGGCCGCCGAGTTGAGGCCACCAGAAGATATGGGAAGAATTGAAGAGGATACATCATCAACCACCACTCTCTGGGAGATTTGAGTAAGGAAATCAAAGAGGATGGTTAAGAGAGGACCCTGAATATTGTAGCTATATATATAATATATATATATATACACATTTATAAATTATATATATATATATATCGATGCCTTCCTCTGTATGTCATACCTGATGATGTATGTTAAGTTGAAACCAGGGTAGTGCAATATAGTTCTTTTATGCAGGAAAAGAAAGCATTCCTTCCAAGTCATTGGCATCAATTAATTTCAATAAGTGTTAAAAGTTCAATGTTATAGTTGTTGGGTGGGGTTAACTGCTACTGGACTTTTTTTATTTTGGAATTTTCGTTTCTTGGGCTTGTTAGTGAGGACTTTTCAGTCTGGACTTCTACGACTGGACTTTTTGTCCGGTAACTTGACTCAGAAGAAGACCAAAGAGAAGATAGGAGGATTATCTATAGCTATGTAATATTCATTACCTACAAGCGAATAAAGGAATTATTATTATATAATCGAAGACTTGAGCGAGAAAGGATCGAGTATGAGATATAAGGGGGACAGGAAAGAGTGGGAAAAGAAAACTAAGAATAACAATGCCTGAAGGCAGGGAAAAGCTAAAGAAGAAGGAGGAGAATGAACAAAGAGGAGAGACTAACAATGCTAAAGAAAAAAGGGTTGAGAAAACTGTAAGTTAATAAAAAATTAAAAGAGGAGAGATATGATCTAATGTACAAAGATGACACAATTAATATTTAAGATAAAATTTTGTAGTAGTCAAGCAACGGCTGATGGAAGATTAGTAAGTGAGCCTAAAGAGGTGTTGGAAAGATAGAAAGAATATATAGAATGGCTATATGCTTCAAAGTGAATACCTAGAAAAGGAGAGCTAGACCTGGAAGAAAAAATAAATAGCAATATTAATAAAGAAACTATTTACCTAGAAATCACAGTGGTTGTGACATTTTTAAGTTAATATACATCCAAATATTTCTATAGGAATCCCGAAAAAAAAAAAATTATCCCTTTATCTCATAGCTATGGAGCTTCCAGGAGGGTAAGTTTTCAGGATAAAAACATACCTTTTGTGTAAATAAGATAGTAAACTGCCTTTTCCCTCATGTCCCACAAGCCATGATACATATTCATGAGGTTTGGTCTTGTACATATTTCTCTTTGGTGGTAACACCCACAAAAGTTCAACCTGAATACATAAATAAAGTTTCATTGAGTAAATTTAACTTTATAAATGAGAACAGCAGAGAAAATTATTATGTAATCACAACCCACAGGGCCATATTAATGGAAATTATCTCAATCTAATTAAGTTACTATATAGTGGCTTTATCTAAATATATTCACAGACTATATTGTCAAGAGCTTTCAAAAGTAAAAGTTATGCTCTCATGCATGAATGCCATATTTCATTTCCTTAAACCTATATTTCCTTTTGAGCTCTAATACTCATGAATTCTAAAAATAATGATATTATATTAAATAAAAATGCATATAGAAACAATTTATTTTATCAGTTTTTCATTGTGAGGCTTATGCCAAATAATGAAAAATGTAGAGGACCTATAAATGAGACATTATAACAGCACTTAATTGACTCTGTGTTTTATATATCTTTTTATTTTTTCGCATCATTAAAATAGCAAATGTATATTAATGACAGACTTGTTATCCATTTTTCTTTCATTTATACCAGGACATCAAGGCAATGTTCCTTAGCTTAAAATTGGTCTCCAGTGAAATGATATTCTTATTGATAAATCTTGTACATTTAAATTAATTCTAAATTTGCTGTAATACACTGAATATTTATGCAAATAGTATAATCTTGAAAAACACTAGTTCGTATCCTTACTTGACATATATCCTTAATTGGCTTCACTTTGTAGAGTTTATTAAACTTTTCCTTTGGAAAGGGGGACACCCATTCCCCACTTCTTGGCTCAACATCTGGAGGCAGGTCATTGAAAGGCACCGATGAGAATGATTTGCAAACCATCTCCTGCAACTCATCCAATGGGAACTGACCCTTTGTTGAAACAAGCATTCAAAAAACTTCACAGCTAATCATAAACAATGCATGGAGAAAAATAGCATAAACAAGCATACAGTCCCTGAGGTGATTCATGTTCCTAATCAATTCCTTCAGAACAAATCTTTCCTTTATCACACCTTAGATACTGAGAAAGACAACATCACAGTTAAGTCTGAAAAACTTCCATTGTATTTTGAAAACTATACCAGAGGAAGGCAGAAAAGGTTCTTAAATTCCATGAAACTTTGTTTTACCAAGTAATAATTATATGGATAATTGAAGTGTGAACAGGATATTGACTACTATGTATGCCTCATTCAATGCAATTAAACACCATGAAAGGTTACTCAACAGTGAATTTAATTCCATTTTAATGTGCAAATAATCATATCTGAATGGAAATTCACTCAATACCTTAATTCATTACAAACAACTTTGACACCAAAAACACCTCTCCTTCAGATAGAAATAGCACAAAGATGCAATTAAAATTGTTGAATTAGCAAAATAATGGCATTCAGTGATACAACCCAGCTTACAAAATCTCTTTGTCAGATTAATCCTTTTAGTATCCCACCTGATTGTGAAAGGTTTGTAAAGGTGCAACAGTGCAATAATTCCACATTAAAAGTTTATTTCAACACGACCATGCCCCATAACATCGTCTCGCAGGCGGAGGGTGGTCACTACTCATATTGAATTAAACTTTTCATCTAGGATTGCAGTGGTTCCATTACAAATCTTTCGTGAAGATTGAATTCAAAACAAGCCAAGCCTGAAAAGATGTCTAATACCATTAGCTGGTACGTTCAAGCAAAAAATGTCAGGGCTGTTTTGACAAATATTTGTTTACACATAAAAATATATATCAAACTGAATATCAATGTAATGAAGTATATTTCTATTATCTACACTCCCAACTTTAAATTAAACTATGTAAAATAATTTACTCATTTTTTTCTCCTATGTACATTTTAGAAAAAATTATTTATTTAAAAAAAATGGAGCCAATGGATTGGCATGTGGCATTTTTCTCACATACCCCAATGGTAGATAGAATTCCCTAACTGGCAGTAAAAAAAGGTATAACAATGATTATCTCTCCTTGTATGGAATGTTAATCTAGAGATCAGACATTTCAACCAACCTGAACGGCTAGGGTCATTCTGTGTGCAGAGTAGTGCCTCTTTAAAAATTTGAACAGTTCCTCACGCAGTATTGTTTCTCCATCTGCTGAACCTTCTTTGGGACTGAGAGTCCTGTTATCACCCCAAGGGAATTTTGATATTGGGCTTCCTTCCTCTGCAATGCTGCAAAGGAGTTGCTGCTTCCGATGGGTGTCAGAAGTTATTGACATCTGGAATTCTAAATTTAGAACACACTAAAATAAATGTCGACCGAACTAGATGTGATGCATGGGGTTCCTCAAGGAAGTTTATTAGGTCTCTTGCTGTTTAAATTAATTTAAACAGCAAGAGTCCTAATAAACTAAAATAAATAAAAATATACAAATAGTTATTATTTTTATACTATTTTATTCATGATGAAAGTTTATGGTGTATGAAGGTTAAAGACTGCAAAATAGAGCAATGAGAATAATCCTCAAATGTGATAGGTGTAACAAGATTGATGTCAAGCTTGGGCAGCTAAATTGGCTTAACATCCAACAAATGTTGGACATTGAAGTATTGAAATTTATTCATAAAATCAAAATTGGTTTGATGCCACCATATTTAACAAAATTAACTTTCACCAATTGTGAAGTTCATAAACATGCCATAAGAGCAAAAGGTGATTTTCACATTCCCTATGTGAGTAAAGTTGTGACAAAAACTCTGTGTAAAAAACTTTAAAGGCATAGTTTTATACAATACATCGAACAATGAAACAAAAGTTATTCATGAATAGATTTCAAGCAGAACAAAGAAGATAGATTGTTACTAAAAACAACCCAATGCAATAGTATAATTATATGTACAATATGCCATATGTGATTTCCTTACTGTAATTGTACACAATTTGTACTGAGAATAGCCTTTTTGCTAATAAAAACTGATATTGTTTTCTTAAGCTTCTAAATAAAATGTCTTCATACTTCAATTCATGCTCCACTTCAAGTCCACTGGAAAAAATACTGAATGAATATACTGTGCCAAAAAGTCTAAGGCAGGCCAAGCTCCACATGGGGGTACCAAGGCCTAGCATCACTAAGAAACTTCTGTCTTTGAACAGAAGTGAGATTAGAACTTTGGTAGGGCTACTAACAGGTGACTACAGTCAATGGGCACATAAACCTTTTGGGAGTCATGGACTTGCCCAGCTGCTGATGGTGTGAAGAGGGTATTGATACTGTCTCACCTATTAAGCGAGTGTCTGGCAGTTGCCAGAACTTGGAACAACATTTATGGACCCCAAGGAAGCCAGGCAGACACCTATTAGGGACACTCTGGCCTTAAGTAAGGCCGTTGGGTTCCATGGGGGATGGTACAAAGGACCAATAGGTGTAAGTGCCCTTGGGCCCTCCTCAGGTGACCCTCCACCTTATTATCACATCTATCATCTGTCAAAAAACTTTTCCAAAAAAAGTAGCAATAATGCACTTGAGAATCAACGAATGGCATTATACATGTAAAAATGTTACATGGTCAATGCCAGTCCAAAACTTGACTGCACCTCTACATTAGAATCAGAAGGTGCAATCGACATACTCATTCAACCAGGAGAGATGGACAGTGATTTCTAACCTGATTCCACAGCCTCTCTTTCTCTTGCTATTGACTCTTGCTTCATCAAGGGTTCCACAAAGAATTGCGCAAAACGATCCAAAGATTCATCCAAATAATCCTGTCTTGACTCAAAATAAAATGTTGTGCAATCCCACTCAGTGTACGCATTGTTGGATCCTCCCCTTTTCTATAAAAAAAATTGTAATTTGGCTCTCAATTGTTATGTAAAATCACTCATCATCAGCAAAGCCATTAAGTATAGCTTACAAATTATTTTAGCAGTTAAAAATGGAAAATTACTCACGAAATGAATGGCAAGTTAGGAGAAATGTTTCGAAATACAATACAATCGAATGATATTTTCAGATCAAGCACGCCCAAGTTATCAGCATTATTATTCTGAGATTCGATTTATAATCCAATTAAATGCTATCACACTTGATAGCAAGCAGTAAGTGATAACACCTTGCTCATTGCATACTCTTAAGAAATTAATAAAGCAACTAACTTGGCAAAAACTAGCATTCCATCAAATGAGAGAATTATAACCTACAAACTATATAAAAATACCTTGATGAAGGAGTCAAAGTCATTTTCCTTAGGATACTTTTTGCTTCCCATAAAAACCATATGTTCCAAAAAGTGTGCTAGCCCAGGGAAGTCCAATGGATCACTAAAACTCCCAACTCCAACACATAAGCTTGCTGCAGCCTGAAAATTAAATGTTCTTCACTTTCTAGGAAATACTTTTATTCTCAATGAGTATATATACACATACAAGTTTCTCCTGTGGTCTCTGGCCTTTGCTACCACTGGCCGCTGATTCAGAATCATCGTCTGATAGCTCTTCTTCACTACTAGCTGTAAATAATTAAAATTATCTTAAGTAGTATGTGCTAGGTGCATACAAATGTTCGTTTAATTTTGCTCACAGGTCACGAACCTTCATTTTCGTCGACGGGTATTATATCTTTAGTAGAGGTATCATCTCCGGTGTTTGCTGTGTCAGATACAATAACTGCCGTCAAACCATTTGAAAGACAAAAAATTCTATAATCCTTCTTGTCGTTCTCGGATTTTATAGGCGTGTCGAGGTACTTCACCTGATAATGACCCGGTTTAATAACCTCGTTAGGTTTAGCTGGCATTTTGCTTTCATTCACATTCGCTGAGGACTTCTGCATTTCAAGTTTGCTAGATTTTCTCCTTCTAACAGGAGGGCTATCCATGCAACTCAATAATCTCTTGGACATATGAAATCTACTTTCAACACGAAATATTGAAAACGACAAACAAAATTGACCAAAAGATATAAACATACAGGTTATCTACAAGCGACCACAATTTATCTACATAGAAATAAATTTATCGGCACACGATTTGGTATTATCATCAATCCCGCCGATCCCGCCTCATCCCATGGCAGACACCGCCGCCGTCACTTTCCCGTTTCCCAATAAGCAGCTGATCACCACGCAGCGATAATCGACAAGCTTTGCCAACGTAAAATATTTTAGCATTATTTGTTAATAAAAACTAGATTTAGAAGTTCACAAGCCAAAATGTCTATTGGATTAATAAAAATGCAATGTTTTAAAGAAGTAGAAAATCCAGGAATAAGAGCAAAAGTACATTTTCCTTCGAATTTTCTTCTGGCGCGAAAATTATAACTTTCAAAATTGCGTAGAGCATATTTTAAAACTAAATTGATACCGGAGGTCTATCAATTGTAATAGATTTTTTATTCTCTAAATTATGTTCTTTTTCATTCATGAACAATTGAATATTGCTTTAAAATGGACTTTATTATTAAATAAGGTTCCTTTTGTCACTAGACCCATAAATCTAACCAGGAGTACTTGTTATGAATTCGTTCAGCTTTTTTTATGGACTAAGGCATGGCCGACTTCATATATAAAATATAAATTTGGCCAAGAATAAGGTATTCTATAGGGTTTCGTGTTTTCCCAGCGTATGCCCTACGTGATGTTGTCTGTTTATTCAAGTTTTGGAGTTGGCAAATAATGCCCAGCTTGGAGAACTTTACATTAGATTTCGGCAATTCGAAATGTTGTTACAAACTTCAGAATTTGTATGCCTTTATTATGCATCCCATGGCACAGTCAAAACTATATGTTTCTAATGTTGTAAACTAATGTTTCGATTGTTCCCATAGACCTGCACAGCATAATTACTAAACAGAATGAGGCTAGCTTTGTAGTTTAGATTGTGGCATAGATTTCCCATGAATGCATCATGAAGAGAGAGTCTAAAAAACTGCATATGAATGATTGTTCTTTACATTGTCACTTAGGTTTTGCCTAATACCAAGAAAGTAAAACTAATTTTAAATAATTATTTCACAAGAAATAATTAAACATTATAAAGACCTTAGGAAAAATGTATCATGAAATAATACAAAACAATTTTTCCATGCCAAGATAGCCTGCAATTTGCATGCTGGACCTATATTTCATAGTGATAGTGTGAGAGATTCTACATGTGGCTACATCTAGATATACTACTTCTATTAATAAAATGCTAGTTCTCCTATACTAACTCAAAAAACAATTTCTAACACACTAAAAAATGATATCATTGCAAATAAATTGCCAAGAGGATTTTTCAAAACTCATGTATATCAAAAAATGGGAAATACCAAATTATATATGCAGATAACTGACATGATAAATTTTGTGAGAACAAAGCAGTGCACCTACCAACATCCAGTAACATATAACCCAATCAAAACTATTCCTTAGTTCCCCTACTATGTAAAGCATATATGTACATGGTTTTTTCATATCACATATTATTGCCAATTAATAACTACATACACTATACTCTCCTTACTATAATTTTTTATGTTTAGCTCAGAATTCAACTTCTTGGCTAAGCATATTGAATTTGAAAAACTATATAGACTAAGCATGCGGCCTAGAGAGGGAGCAGGAGTGTGCACACCCTAGGGTCTCTCTAGTTGTATCTGCCTTATCCCATTTTTCCGGCCAGTTCGTCACACAATATCAGAGTGCAACAGGGAAAAAAGACTAATAAGGACATATGTATATGTACTATAGTTGGTACTATAATAAGCAATACATAGCATCTAACTGAACTTTAATTGTCATAAAATACAAAACCAATATAACCTTAATAAAAATTATGAAGAAACATTTAAAAACAATTAATTCACAATTAATGGAACCATTGTTACCATGAAAATTAACAGCAATATACATGGAAGGGAGTTGAGACTAAGCTTTAAAAAGGTCAAACTTTTTGTTGGCTATCTCTTTTACCTAAATAAAAGAATTAAAGCATTAAATGAGCACTGCATAGTTGAACAGAAACATTTAATTAAAATATCTTCTTTTTTTAATTAATATTTTGTAAATTTACCAAGTGAAAATAATGATCAAATTTTTAAAAATATTTGTTTTACAACTGACCATATAATCAGTTAACAAATTGAATTCCTCCACATCCCTTAGCCTTGAAATTTCTCTCTGGAGTCTAAAGTGACCCCTAAGGAATTTAGTGAGCTCTGTAAGAGTTTTAAGGTTATTATATCCTGCTTTTATATTTTCTATTACCTTTGTCAAAAGTAAAAGATGAATGTACTATAAATGGAAGTACTTTAACAATTTCGATCTAAACTGAATAAAACTGACCATACACTTGAAATAAAATAACTTTCTGTGGAAATTCCAGCAAAAGTTATTTTTCCTTTAAAACATTCGATCAAATGCTATCTAATGAACATCTACCAAATGAATATCTATGAATCTACAAGCTCGTGCTTGTAGATTTTCTCATTTGGGAAGCGAGAACATAAATATATATCTCTGCCTTCTGCCATACAAAATGGAAACTTGATGAGAGTTATCAAGTCAATACCAAAATTGTATTATCTTCTTACTTAGTTATATTTTCTTCTTCTTTCATTAATTTTCTGCAGGATGTTAGGGAAGGGAAAGATGGAAAATAAATAGAAATAGATGTGGTCCAAGTAGAATGTTAGGATGAGGTAAGAGAAAACTAATTACAAAGAACAAGGAGAAACTTACAAAGAAATTCATTTTTGTTTCTATACACATTTAAAGTCACTATCTTCCTTTTTTATATAGAATAAGTAATCAAAATCATATAAACCATTTGAACTGATAATATATAAAGTTCAAATGAACTATTAACAGTCATCGATTTTCAGGATTTGTTATCAATTTTCAAAAGTTTGAACTTTCTTTATTACCCATCTCGAAAACTGTTAATTCTGTTTATTAGAATCCTAGATGTGATACACTGTTTCCAGTTGGCATAGCTTTTAATTCAAATTTAAATTATTTCAATTACTCCATCATTGGAAAAATTTTATTATAGCTTATATGAAACTTTATTTTCTAAACAATAAATCTTTCAGTCTGCAGAGAAAATTAAGGCAGGCATGGCAATGAGAATGTAAATCTGCAGATCTGCTAATATTAGGAATGAAAATCTAAATTGGCCAAGTAATAAATGAAATGACTCAAATAGGGACATAAAGGACATTGGCAAATCTTCAATGTATAAATAAAAAATTGTTTCACATAATTGCAAATTAAGTTTTATAACATTTTTAATGCATATATATTGTACATCTTATTAAACAATATTAGTTTTAATACTTATTTCCACTAACAAATTCAACAGTAGAGAACCAGTTTTGACAATTATCATCACCAGATGATGACAATTATTGCTGAAACTGCTCATGTACGATTAAATTTGTTTGTGGAAATATACTAAGCATTAAAACTGACTCTTTTATAATAGAATTCCATGGCCTCCTTGGTGAATTTTACTGTACAGATTAGTGTAAATATCACTTTGTAAAACATATCCACAAATAAGCAGCTCCAGCTTAAGCTGCCTAGGAATTACCTTTTGATTGAATTATATTACAATGTATGTATATAAAAATTGATTCTATTTCAAAGGAATTATTTTTTAAATGCAATCTAAACTATTCATTAATAATATCTTCTAAAATAACATGGAAATAGCACCATTTGTCCAATTACCAAATTCATAAAACATCTTTTCATCATATAAAATATTCTGTAAGGATTTATGAACATTATCCAAAAATATTATCTCTGTGCAATCACAGCACTTCTATTACAAGACATTTAAAAAAATACCATAATATCTCAGTCCCTTAAGGAATGTCTTTTTTTTCTTAATCTCCAACATCATATAGAAATATACTCCAAAAATGTTATTTTTGACACATGTACCCAAATTTTTTACTCAAATTTAATACCCTGGGCAAGGGGTAATTCTTTGCTATGGTTAATTGTAATTGTTGCACGTCTCATATACTGTTTCCAAGAGTCAGAACCAGATTCACGGCCTCCTCCAGTTGCCTTCTCACCACCAAATGCACCACCTATTTCAGCTCCACTTGTGGGAATATTTACGTTTACTATTCCACAGTCAGATCCTTTAGGGCCAATCCACTGCAATGGAAAGGTGAGTACAATAAATGCTGATCATCGAAGTCAGTCAATGTTTTATGTCCACTAGGCTAATTAAAGGGACACAGAAAATGCATAGATCGCTTGGAGCCAGAAAAAAGTGTTGTATGTACTCGGGCTGTACTAATTATAATATAGTAAACGCAGAATCAAAAAAACACCTATGCCATATTATATTCATAGTGAATCTCATCAATACTCAAATAGTTACATACGATTTCTAAATTCTGAACATCTATCTTATTTCTGTTACTTTTGTGAATTCTTAACCCTTAAGTCTTTGTAAATAACTATAAGAACTTAAATGTCCCTTAGCTCTTAATGAGATGGGATATATTGGCTTTTGATTCTCGAGTAAAAAGGGCCATGGGTCACGATATATTGGCTCTAGTAAAGACAATAAAATCATAAAAACTCATTGTAATGTGAATGTATAATAATGTCCAATAATTAATCAATTGAACACTAATGAAAAAACTATATGAATATTGAAAAACTTACTCCTGAATACTTGAGTTTAATTTGATGGACAAAAAGGGTTAAAATTTCCTAAATTAGTCACCATTTTATTAGGTGAATAGACACAGAGAGCAAGAGATCACTGCTTGAAATTGCCAGTGTAATGCTAGAAGTTTTTGAGTGGTATTACATGCAAAAATATTTTTAAGGGCTTGATAAACTGCATGAAAAAAGATCAACTGTTGATCTAGGTATTTTTTTCACAAGCAATTACAACAGCTTTAGAATATTTGGTACCATGGTTGCCTCTAATGTAAGCAACCCACCATCATCAGTCAAATAATCACCATTTGCAATGATTTGACATTATGTGAAAGCAGGGTTTCTTTTAAAGTAACAGATCATTTTTCAATAAAATTATTACTAAAGGAATCCCCAAGAGCATCTCCAATTGTTACATGATGGTTTTGAGTTAATGGCCCTTGGATATAGTAACTTACCTGGAAAAGTTTTCCTAGGTCAGTAATAAATATGCTTGACGACAGGCCTTGGTCAACCTCATTATTCCATGAAATAGCTTCATCAACACTTTTACATTTTAAGACATATACAATTGGTGCAAATGTTTCCCGATGAACTACACTAGCATTGTGACTTAGGCCAGTGATTATTGTGGGTTCCACAAAAAATCCTTCACCAGGTATGGGCTACAAAATTAAAAGAGAATAAAAATGATTAATCATCCTAATTAAATTGAAAATGTAAAACTGATATTCATATCACTGTCTGAATGATTATTTCAGGAGTGTGTGAATGCATGTGGATGCAATGAGAAGGCATATGTGTATAATAGTGAACATGAAGAAATGTCCAGAAGAAATGTCCAGAAGAACTGAGCACAAATCATACACTATACAC
>WURS02026145.1:0-11769 GCA_011762765.2 Rhinocypha anisoptera | reverse complement strand
CCCCACCCCCCCCCCTCATCCTCCCGACCCGTCCTCCCCCCGCCAAGACCCGCACCGTGACCACCGGCCGCCGATAATCGCGCGGCGGCGTGGGCTTCTCCCGCGCTGTACGTATTTTGTACTCGGATGGATGAGTCGCCATGCTAGGACTGAAAAAGACTGAGCGATAAGGTGAGAGAGAATTCAACCTCCGCAACCCAAATCTTGTTTGCGCCGCAGAACGACGCACTTAGGAAGCACCATGGCGGGGGGTAAACGCGTCGGTCTTACCATGATTTCAAAACGATGGAATCTGCTGAAAATTAACTCTTTAGGTAAAGACACCACGATGATCATCGCTGTAGTTATTTGATGACAACGGTAAAAGGAGCATTGCCAATGGCCCTACTATACTTTTACATCAATTTTTGAATGGGGCATTTAAACTGTACACCTAGACACTTTGAAAGGTGGTTCTGCCTTCAAACATACGTGCCGTGTTCCGAGTAGTACATGGGTAAACGGGTAGGTACGCGCAGGTTAAGCCTCTCGAAACTACAGTCGCGCAAAGGAAGGTGACCAATGTCAACACATGCCCGGCATGAATACGATACCATTCGCGCCTGATACCAGTACTTGAAATTCCCACCTAACGAACAAATCAAATAGAAGATCTCGATTTATTAGGCCCATCTACGAGTACGCCAATCGTATACCTCCCCGCTACTCTATGAACTTAAGTTTCCCGCAAGTGACTTGGCAATAAAAAAGAGAGTGGATGCCTCCGTCTGCCCGGAATCTTTCCGAACGCTTTGAGGAAAATAATAAATATTTGGAAGGAAAAATCTCGTCCACGCAACAAAAGTCAATTCCCGAAACATGAATACATTAATACACTCCAGAGACAAAAGAACAGTCAAACAGTGGACTTTTTCATACGAACGGGCTCTGAAGTAGGCGAAGACGGTGAAATCAGCCGGGAAGGTTTTGGCCACAGTATTTTGGAATGCTCGCGGAATAATTTACATCGATTAATTGGAAAAGGAAGAAAACGATAACGGGAGAGTATTATGCGTTATTACTGGACCGGCTGAGCGAAGAAAACAAGGAAAAACGTCCTCATCTAAAACGGAAAAGATCCTCTTTCATCAAGATAATGCACGTGTGCACATCTGCGCAGTTCCAATGGCCAAAATAATGGAATTAAAAATCCAATTATTACAATATCCACATTATTCACCAGATTTAGTCCCCAGTGACTTTTTATTATTTCCCAACTTAAAGAAATGGCTTGGCGGACAAAGGTTTACGTCTAACAAGGAAGTCATCGCCCAAAAAAATGCCTATTTTGAAGAGCTTCCGAAATACTACTTTTAGGACGGCTTAAAAAATTTGGAAAAACGCTTAGAAAAACGTATATAGCCCAACCCAAAAAAAGAATTTTTTCTACTTTTTTCTAAGTACTTATTGGACGACCCTCGTAACTTTATACTACACATAAACTTTAACAAGTTAAACTTTAACAATGGTTAAACTTCTGCACGTGTTCCAACTGCGTTTGGTGAACGAAAAAACATCGCGATCACAGCTGCCGCGCGAACACAGCTGTCGTGTGTTCCTAGCCGACCTGACTTTTAAAGGCAGTCCGCGTAGGAAAAAAAGACCTACTGACCCCGGACGCACTGTCGGTAACTGTGGAGTGATGATTTTTGATAGCCAGGACGTTTCTCATTGGGCAGTGCTTAAAATCAAAACCCCGCGTGCTGGTGACCGTCAGCGCCGTAGGTTGGGAACTTGTAAAAAGATGAACGCTTTGCGAGGGCAGAGACGATACGGCGCTCGAACGGAGCAGAACGTCTTTTGTGGTGGGCGTACTTCGCCAAAATGTTTTAAGACAGACGGCTGTGTTGTGTTAATTAGTTACAAAGGTTGTATGGTTATGTTATACCACTTAAATTAATTGTTCATTTTCGTTGATTAAAAGAGTGGTAAATGGAATTTTGCCTTTTTGTTGAGAGTTAGAAACCCTTTGACAATTTCTCGGCGACCACGTTTTGGAAGGTGAGATGCTCTTCAACTGGTATCATCGTTTCGATAATATGTTTCGAGTGTAATACGGTGAACTATCTTGCAGTTTTCGCCAAAGATGCTACATGTATATATAAAAATAAAAAAAGAAGCAACACCGAAATATGTTTGGTCAGCGAGGTCGATTCTCAGATCAAAGAGGCGTAAAAGGTCGAAAGATCGGTTAAAACTGAGGGCAGCGCACGAGGGGGGAATCACTGTGGCACAGTGGGATAGAAAAGTACTCCAACAAACCGAGTGTGTTCACTTTCGTACTCGCAGGAGTGTATGATTTTTTTTTTTCAGAATTCTTTGGCCAAGACTGTGACAAAGGAAATTCGAATAGTTTCAAATAAGAAGGCGAGGGAGGGATTCATTGGTCAAGCATTAGGGGGGGGAAGCCGGTCGATTTTAATCTGCGAGCGCTCCTTGCACTGGCCTTGGTTGCAAAATAAACCTCACGTCCGGGATTTTACTGAAGAATATTTGCGACTTGTTACAAGGATAAAAATCGTGGTGTTGATCTGCGTGCATTCTTCAGAAGATTCTATTTCCAAATATCCCTTGCGTAAAGAAGAATCAAGCGTGATTTAGTGGAAAAATGAGATATTCATTTTGAAAAAAGGAAGCAACTATCCACGGAATAAAATATATATTTGACTCGAGTTTCGGAGTACTACACCACTTGGTTTCTCTAAGATGGTGTAGTACACCGAAACTCGAGTCAAATAAATATATTTTATTCCGTGGATAGATGCTTCCTTTTTTCAAAATGGATATCCAAATATCTCTTTAGGCCATACGAGGTTGTAAAACGATAAGAGAATTGGGAGCTCCGAATGTATTTATTTCTTCAACTACTTCCTTTATCTACATAAACGAGATCATGTCGGAATAGACTGTCAGTTCACGCTATTAAAATTTTGCGTACAAGTTTTACACTGTAGGTATCTTTCGTAGTAATTTAAAAAATATCATGGTTAAAACTTAATATATTTAATATTTGCCCATATTAATGCCTGAAATATGGTAAGTTGTCACGATTGTGTTGAAATTAGTAGATTACCTATCTGTTAGGTCAATTGAGGATTGCATAAAAAGATTAAAATACGGAACGAGATTTTAAATTAATTTCTTTTACCCAATAATCATTAGGAAAACTTTTTGTGGAAGTTGATGCAGATTCCATGACTTAAATCAGATGTGGACACGGGGATTTTATAAGGAGCGAGCAGGACTTAATGCGAAAAACATTCGCCGGGGACGCTCCCCCCTTCACTCCCAAGGCCAATGCAAAGAGCTCTCTTGAAGCAAGAGCGTCCAATTTCCCTCTAAAGGCTTGACCGATGGATCTAACGCCTTCCTCTTCGAATTTTATTTTGTGACACTCATAGACATCAGACATAGATTCATATATACAAGTGGAAAGAACGTTAAATTCTCCCGCGGGAGCCAAAGTGGCGCCGCTCCCTTTGTTGGGATACTTTTCTATCACACTGTTTGCATTGCTCGTTTCTACTCCGAGGAAAAATGGCGAGACCCCGTCGAGGGGCGAAGGCCACATTCCTGACGCTTGAGGGTCTCGAATTAGAATGGGAAGTGAAAACTGCGGCACTTCTTCCGCAGAGAACGGCACACATCCCGATACCATTCAACTGAAAAATGCCCATACACCCATCCCATCCCATCCCCCCCTCTTCTTCTCAACCCCCTCTCACACCTCCGCCGCTGATGACCCCTCCGCCGCCGCCGGTGGTTGCTACACCGGATCACGGCCGCGCTACGCCGCGCTACGAACGTGAGCTTCGAGTTCAACGCCGCCGATGAGAATCGAAAAATATTATCTAGTGCCAGTTTCCCCGAAATAAAAAGCCGATTTGAAGGGAATTTTACGAGTAGGTTGCTCAACCGAAATACGGTAAATGTTTTAAAAAAAAGGGCATTTTTCCATTACTTTCGGGGTCGCTTTGTCAATTGGTTTTGGCTTATTTTGACGTTTCAGGCCCTTGCTGACGCTATTCACTCGAAAAATTAGTCAAGCGCACGATCAATGCCCTGATTCAAACTCGCGAACTCTGCTAACCCGGCCGGCCAAAGTACCGTAGCCTTATTGCAAGTTGAAATACTTCCTTAAAGTAGTTTACCGTAGCCATAACTATAATCCACTCTTATAACAGTTCTATCTTTTGGACCTCAACTAATACGAGTGCTGAAAGCGGTTTTTCATTTTTCTTGCGATTTACAACTCCCAGTTTGGAAGATTGCAATGACCCTAGTCAAAGAAAAGGTATTAGTTAGTCGGGGTATTTTCCGAGTCCAAATTCATTATCCATTCTTTTCCTAGGGGAAATTCACTTTCCGTGGATAGGAAACATACATGTTATTGTATTCTATCTACGAGTAAGATTAATATATTTTCACGCGCTGCATTTTAAGTTCCGAATGAAGTGATAAAAATGGTAACATCTTTAGATTAATTGAAACTTCTTTTCTGAATGCCCAGTTCTCAATATCTACGTGGAAATATTTAATTACTCCCTTTCAATGACGAAAAGTGATTTAGGGTAAATGATTACATAGAGCACTCACCGCAGTGACATTCCCACAGCTGGCGCCCTTTTGCCACGCAGTTCTACATTTGAGAAATCCATGTCATGCCTCGAGTTCTCTTGATTTTTCAAATACACCACGTTACCTTAGAAAATGAAAAGCAAAGCAAATAGAAATAAATTACGAGAATGTCAGTTGACATCCGATTTAACGTGCACAACACACATGACAGTATAGAAAATAACACAATAAAAATTATATACATGGCAGTACCAGAATATGAATAAGGCCATAACATAAACGAAGTCGAATATGGTCATAGGCGCGACAAATAATAAAAACAGGAATGAAACTCACTTGAATTAGGTTTTAATACACGATATGGTATGCAGACCAGCTTCTTCGGTAGAATATGAAAGCAGTTCCTGTCACTCTAAATTGAAAATATACCCCTAAACTCGTCAACGTTCTTGCTCTGTCCGAATTTCCACACCGCATCCTTCTCCACCAGCTCGAGTAGTGAGTGTTTCCTTGCAAGGCCCGCTGGTGGCGCTCGGTCCGTCAACGCATAAAAGTTTGATGGAGTAAGGTTTGCTCAGCGAGAGTTGTAAAATTGGTTCGTTCAGCTGGGGCCCCAAGGCCTCTTCCCACTAGATGAATCAAACGAAGGTTACAGGTAAACACCATTTCAAAATTGGGTCTGGGAATGATCCTTTGAAGCATTTACGAGCACTTGGTAAATAACGCTTGGTAAGAGTTGGGCGAAGGAAAAAATGCTGAGAGAACTCAGAAGCGCTCATTTAGGTAACTATATTCAAGTGACTTTTTTTACTGTGTGTATATATATATATATATTTATAAATACGTATATATATATATATATTTGGGGTGTACATGTGCGCAATATGTTCTATGATTATTTCAGGTTTATGTTTATTCACCTGGCACTATATGTTCGATGGTTATTTCAGTTTGGTATTTATTTACTTGCATTTTCGTGGTTACTAAGTGTGCACACAAACAGAAATGATGGAGTTGATGTTAAGCTTTGACAAAGGAGAGATCAATATATACTGCACTAATATATTAGAGAATGTCTTTGGTTAAATGTGATCATTCTATATACTGAATCCATAAATCTCTAAATTATATATATATATACATATTTATATATATACAAGATATATCGAAGATAGACAGGAGACGGACAGGAACACACAGAGAAAGAACGGTACAGTTAAAACTTATGCGATATTTCGAGCATCTCAGCCCGTTTTCAAGCTCCAAGGTAGACTGACACTATATATATATATACATAAAAAATTATAAATGAGAGGAAATAAGGAAAGGGATAGGAACACATAAAAGGACGAACACAAAAGGTGGAAAAAAGATGGATGGAAACCGACAAAATCATATGGGAAAAAAGTTTTATCCTCAGCCGGAACTAAAAACCGGACTTTCCAATAAACGGTCCATATACCTGGAAAACTAAAAGAAGAGCGCAAAATCATGAGGAAAATTTTCGGCCCAAAATTAACAGCAGGAGGGTACAGCTTACACTCCAGGAAAACCACAGAGAAGATGTCGATGGAGGATCATTTCAACGATGAGATCAGAAATATATTACAGGCACCGACATACTACGGTAGATTAGATCACGTTCATAAAACCAGAGAGTTAGGAATCCGAACAGATAGATATAAAATGTCATTTTTTCCTCGCACATTTAGAGATCACAATAAATATAATCAAATGTCCGGAGTTAGTAATCAGGGTAGTTAGAGTATATATGTATATTTTCTTGCTTGTACTTAAAATGTAGTTCCTCGTCTTGACCTTGCACTTAGAAAGTACATTTTTTAGTTGTTATGCATGGTTGTTGTGAGCAGTCTGACATTGTCCAGCATGTTTTGTAGTTCTCGTATTAGGTTTTGCATGATAGTTTGTTCTTTTTGTGCGTAATGCATGACTTGTTTCATGTGCGTTGAGAGTGCATGTGAATGTACGGTGGTGACTCACCCCCGCCACAAGCCCTTGTGGCGGTTGCAGGGTATTGTGTTGATGTAGATGAACACTATCGACGAATACGCGCCTCTCGGAAGAAGTTAACTAGCAGACGCGGAGAGGAATAGGTCCAACACAGTCATAAAAAGAATAAATATAAGTATGTATATACATACGAGGAACAAATATATGTCTAGTATTACAATGTTAAGGAGTTACATGGTATTTTACGGGGTACATTTGAGCAGAACACATGGGGGTAAGAATCCACTTTAATATGGACCTGTAACACTTGATAGATATAATTAATTCACAGCAAAGTAAAAACTTCAAACACTGAAGCAACATTCCACATAATTCAAGTGATTAGTACTCTCACAGAACATGCTACTAATTTTATAAGGTATCCCTCCTCGCCGTTTACTTCTTCTACTGATGAAGCAAATGTATGAAGCAAATGTGTTCCGGGAGGTGGCTCCCATATCGCTTGGCAAACTCAGATTGGCTCTCCGTGTACTTGAGATGTGTAGAGATGAGAGTTTCCCTACTCTCGTTTACGTACAGGGTGGTTGTGTCCGTCGAATATACTTCACGATTTTACTCGTTAAAATATCATTGTAATTTATCAATGACGTTTATATAAATGTCTGATTTATTTACGAAAGATTAATGGAAATGATACCCGAAAGTCAAACATGAGGTAGGGGCCCAAAGTAGGTAGGCGAGTCAGGGGTAGGTAAAAATAGTAATTGTAGGTGAAATGATAACGGGTAGGAAATTTTAGAAATGAAGGCAAATTTATCGCAGGGCGCTGTACGGTGGTTTTTTTGGTGTAGGTCCCCTTGAAAACCTACCTTAAGGTTCCCAATCAATCACAGATACCAAAAGACGATATTTATTTATTGTTTAAGAAGACAACTACTTTAGGTTATTTTTAATTACTAGGGGAGACTAATACCATGAATAGCCATGTTGACATTTGAAGTCGTTTCTGATAGACGATGCAATAGAAAAAGCCAGCACAAAATCGGACAGACAATATTTCCCTTTCCTGTTGTGAAAAACACGACGGAAAAAGCCGCGAAATATCGTATCAGTGAAAGAGCATTTTATTTTCACACGATTGTATTTGCAGCTCGACATTTATACCAGCGAAAATTCACTCGTACCTTATGGGCTTAAGGGCAGAATTTTAATAGGCGAGGTGGAAACTTGGTGACGCATGGGCATAATTGAGAAATAACACAGCACAGGTGGGTTGTACGATCACCGGCTAACCCATAGGTCACGGTTCGATTTTCGCCTCGGACATGGGTGTCGTTAACTTTCAAACCACCCGAAAAATATTATGAACGAAATGTCACCCGAAGAGAGACGTGGAGGTCACGGCTACAAAATAATTTGCGATGATCCTAAACCTCATCACAGAACATTCATATGCAGAAGCTCGTATTTCCTTCCGTCATCGCTCTAATACGTATACCAAGTACCGAGACGAGGTGAGCGAAAAGCAATCCCCACGCGCCAATCCCGATCAATTTGCGCGCTCGCTCGAAGGTGCAGACGCGACGGGCGAGAATGCTAGAGTAGCCTGGTCGACACATTTACTTCCCCGATCACGGCCAGCTGATTCGAAGAGCGCGAGACAAGCTGATCGCCGTGAACGACCTCGCCGTGACCCCATTTCGCGCGGAGCTCCCCCACCCCGCCCACTGGCGACGAACCGACAACAGAAGCGAAGCGGGCCGCGCAGGACAGGAGAGGAAAAGAGAGGGAGAGAGAGGGGAAGGTAGGGGTGGATGCTTTCGCCACATGAGTTCAAACAGAACGATCGGTTTCAACGATTTTCCGGATGATTTGGCGACACAAATATATAAAAATATCGGCCGTCAAGTGGGTCTCTTGAGACGGAAGTTCAGAATCTTTTTTTATTTCCTCGCGGCACTAAAATTATGTGCGTATTACGGACAATATTTTTTTAATCAAGTCATTTAACACTAACATGTACTATTTTTTCTCAATGAATGACGGTATAACTAACATAAAGTCATAATGAAAAACATAAACATGCTCCGAAATCGTCTTCGGCTCTACTGAGTGGAACTTCTTCATGATGCACAAGATAAATATAACTTTGCAATTCCATAAACTAAAATTGGTTTATTGGGACCGGTTTATCTGCACAGTAAAGGACATGATGATGTTTACTAAGTAGACAAAACCGATCGTGATGAAATAGTTATTTTCTGGACTTGCCAAGTATTATTTACCTTTTGCACATATTAATAAACAAAAGATTTACTACGAAATCTGCGTTTAGTTTTTAATTCTTAAGTACAATTCAATTAAGTGTGGTGAGATTTTTTTCACATTGCAAGTCGTGAATCTCGTTTCATCTCGAGTCTATCCTAGTGGGTAACAATGATGTCAAGCGATCAATTCTCACCCTCTCCCGATACCCCTTAAAACCTCTTCCGCGACCCCACGCCGAGTCAGGACACCAATGTGCGCACCACCCGTCTCGGTATTAGGACACCAGTTTAATGGGCAACATGAAGTTAACACACAGAACGTTATTTAGAACGCTTGAAATCCTTTGGCCCTTTTAGAATTGTCGGAGAGACATGACAATAAAATAGGAAAGGACGAGAATATATGGTTTCAGTTAAGTGTTTATCGGGAAAAGATTTACCGAAGATGGGACAAAATTCACATCCTTTTTAACATCGCATCATTCATCCAATACCGGAAATGGAGATGAGGAAGTGGAAAGAAGCATGATTTATGTGAGCGAGGTCTATCGATGTATAACATCTTGGAAGTGATTAGCCTTGGTCCGTTGTGACCATGAGTTGCGCGAGGGCAAAAAGAGGATTTAAATCTAATCATTCCTCCTTTTCTATCGGGTGGCCTGATTGTTTCATCTTAACGAGCTGGCATACTGTGAAATATTGGTAAGTAAACAATCCCCTCTAGATATATTCCATGCGAAGGGTAATTTAGAATACTTTGCCCATCGGATAAGAGCCTAAAATCTGACTTGTTAATTCAAGGGACTAGACGAACTGCCATCCTCGACTCTCCATCCTATCTATCCTAACATCTCTATTTGTTATGGTAGATTTGAATTCTCTTTGAAACAATAAATGTCAGCAGGTGACAATTTATTTTACTCAAACAGCACTAAGAGGACAATTACAGTGGGAACTATAACTTTTTTTATTACAATGACGAAACACACATCCATGCCCTAGGCGGAAATTGAAAAATTCACCTAGCTACGACCTCAGGTTGGCAGACAAGGACATTACCCCCACCGAGGCCGGCAAAATACTTTGCTACTTTGCTGCTGAAATTTGGGAGATTAATGAATTATTTAAAATGTTGAAATTTTTTGCCATCCACTTTACGAGTTTAACTGCCCTTGGGCCAATTTTACGACTTTTGTATATATTTTGAATTCTCAGTTGAGATTCTCAATTGAATGTGACTGTTTTTTTGTTGTTATTATATTTCTGGTTCTACTCTTGTTACGGTTGTCGAGAAACTAGTCGTGTGAATAGATCATCAAGTGGAAAGTGAAGTCTCACCATTTTTGGTTTTGTTTTCATTGCATAATTTATTTATTTTTTGCTTACGTTATGACATCTGTAACGCACAAAACATTGTTCTGATGAATAAAGGTATTATTATAAAAAATAGTCTTATGCCTAGTTTCACCAACCTCATTTTGATCCACAATCACTTGATCGGCATCAAATTCTTGATCGACTATCATAACCCTCACGCATTTCACCAACAGGTTAAGAACGCCGATTAACTGATTGATAATTGTGAAACGTAAATGTTTCCATAAGTTAAAATTCCTATGACATATTGTTGATTTCTATTACGTGGCCATAGCAATAAGTAAGTAATTTGTTTATTAATGCTTAAGTTTGCTTGATATTGGGAATGTAAACAATTATGGAGCTATGAATTATTATTTGGAAATCATACTGTGTGCTACCAACCCACAAAAGTTTCACAATGTTCAATAACACAATTTTAAGCTGATTTTGCTCTAATCATAGAAATTGTTGATATATTTTAGCTATGCCGTTACGTATGCATAATTTTTGTGACACGGAAACTCAAGATGGTGGAGCTTACAGGTACTTAACGGCAGTTTATCAATACAAGGTACATAATTCCATACCATAAAAGCCAATTGTAGAACCTAATAATGATTTTATAATATACGTAGTTGGTTGTATGTAATGAAAAATAGCATTAGCTAATTATAATTCAAATAACACTAGATCGGAGTGCAAAGTAAACAATTTAAAACTGCCAGGTCACATTAATATCCAAGTCGAAGGTAATATTTCGCCGACATGTTTTGTCAAATTTAATCCTCTATAAATCTTCACACATTTACAATTGGCATTCACCATCATATAAAATGATGTGACGAAATTTAGAATTTGTTACACCAGCAATAAAATTTCCTAGCGATTTCCAATAGAACACTAAGCTTATAAAATATGTTGCGAAATGCGTTACTCATCTCATCACATGAGACCCCGTTAAATTTAACCGTATCGGGGGTAAACTTGAAGTATTACATATAACTGAAAACGAACATTTGCGAAATACTCCACGGTTATTGGCAGTTGATTTATAGGAGATATTGGATTTTTCTGTTGCTTTGTCTTTGTAGTTGATTTTGAATTGTCTCCATTATTGAAACTACAACATTTTTGATTAACCTGAAGCGTATTTTAAAATCTTTTTCCCCGTATGCGTCGTACTGACAAATTCTAACGGATGTCCGGTGGGTTCTCTCGTTAAAATAATCTTGAATAACTTTTACTTCATCGTCAGGAGGTACGGTGAAGTCCGACACAGTAGTTGATTCGCGATTTGATCACCCAAAAACAAGAATCAACTTAATCAGCGATTTGATCCCGGATTATCGCTGATTGTTGTTGGCGAAATAAAATCAACGAATTCATCGATCAAATCGAGAGATGACCGGCGATCACCTCTTGATCACCGATCACCAACAACAATCAAGCATTGATTGTCGTTGGCAAAACCGGGCCTTAGCCGACCGGGTTAGCCTGGTGGGTAGCGTGCTCGCCGGCTAACCCAAAGGTCGCGGGTTCGAATCCCGCCAAGGGC
>WURS02026134.1:0-11769 GCA_011762765.2 Rhinocypha anisoptera | reverse complement strand
TAATTGGAATAATATATAAACAAAGTGTTTATTCTAAATCCAAGGATAAATTTCGCATCAAATTGTCTTTGAGAGAGGGAATGAGACTTGCATGATTGCGTACCACAAATTAGGGTGGGAGAGTTAATACGTTCGCAAAAAAACAAAAATTTCATTCTTTTTCTTATATATTTTTTTATTTTCCACTTTTCTGTCCTTTTATTTTTAGAAAACAGTTGCAAGTTGACCTTGTGTTCAGGTGGAAAAATTCAGAAAGATTCATCAAAGAAAGTTTCGTCCACTGAATACAAAATATCACAAGGAAAAAATATTTCATACCAATTGCACTTTTAAAATAGCAAAAGTACAAATAGTATTAAAATATTATATTAGTTAGTACTGAAAATATTACTCAGAGTTGATATTATCATTTCAGACCGTTCAAGTCTTCTGTTGAACCATGAATGAATACTTTTCCTAGTTCGTTGTTTTCCGCCTGGGAGACCCAATTTTGTGTTTATGGTCCTTCCTTTTTAATCCTCTCCACTCTCCACTTAAGTCTACTTTACCACTTAATGCTTCTACTACTCACTTAAACTTACTACTTAGTACTACTTAATGTCTAGCTGTCTCTCCTACATAAGCCTTGAACATAGCCATCAACCATGTTTGTCTCCTCCTGTACTTTAGGTATTCCCCCATACTAATTTCTTGACCATCTCAGCCTTTTTTTTTATAGTTCCCAGTAACAAACATTGTCACCCTCCGTTTGGACCCGATCAATTGTCTTGATGACATGTCATGACAAATTGGATCCCAAACCTCTCACGTATTTTTAATCCCTTCTTTCATGCATTGTTTTTACTTGTACTACTTCCTTTTCATTAACAGTGCTAGGAATATGACATCGAGATTAAATTCACGACGACATCAACTAGACGTGTACTCGTAAATGTGAATAAGAAATTTTATTGCTGGCAAAGTTACTCCGCACCCAAATTGACTGTTGCAAGAACGTGGCTATATAGAATAGAAATGCTCTTTTTCAATTGCTTTCTTTTAGCGTAATAGTTGTCATAAAATCCGAAGAAGTCAGGAAGGGTGGATGGAAGAGGCAATGGGCTGTTGACGGCGGTAATGGGGGAAAGAATGTCGAGTAAGTGAGACGGAGGTACCCACAGTAATCAACCCGAATGTTGGTATGTTAAATGAGGGTAGAGCTCACCTAGTACTAAACACACGGCGTGTGTAAATTCACACATCTGAGTAGAGGGGCCAGTTCCTTTCCCTGTTCCGACTGTGGTTCCCCACGAAGATGTGGTATCCGAAAAAACACTCAGCTTGGGTTTACCTGGAGGTGTCACCCGGTCTCGAACCCTAGTCCCCCGGTCAGTAGCCAAGTACTCTACCCACTGGGCTACGACGACCTCACAGAGACAGGGGTAGGAAAAGAATAAGTATTTCATTTTAGGTAGAATGATAGTTGGTAGGGATTACACAGAATTGAGGAGTGTGCTTTTTGTGTTGCGGCGGGGCGCGTTCGTTAAACCAATTCTGCTGACTGCAATCTTAGAAAGATGATCAACGTAGGAGGATGAGCACCATCCGACTGGTTGTGTCTCCTCTATTCGTTCACGATACGATCATTTCTGCGAGAAATAATGAGGTATGAAGAGACTGGTAGGTGACGAGTAATTTTGGAGTGCTACCATCGATAAGCCAACCTTTGGACTGCAAACGTAGGACAGTGAACAATAAAGGCGGTTGATCAGTGTGTCCCACCCATTTGATCAGTGTCTCCATTATTTGATCCAGACTCACTTATTTATGCAAATAGACTAGAAGGACGATGCCGATCGGGTTAGCCTGGTGGGTAGCCTGTTGGCCGGCTAACGCAAAGGTCGCAGGTTCGAATCCCGCCCAGGGCATGGGTGTTTTGTTTGTCCATATGGGTTTTTTCTTTGACTTGAAGAGGTGCGAAATGACCATAGCCGTCGAAGCACCCTATAAAAACGAAAATACTACTACTACTACTACTAAAAGGAAGTTGTCGAAGGACGAAGAGTCATCGAAAGAGTATACTTACAGTAATGGGGAAAATGATTGAACAGATATTACGGCATGGGAGACTGTAATGGAGAGATGAGGGAGGGAATAGGTATTTTAGATAAAATGATCGGTGGTAGAAAGTATCCAAGGTCAAAGAGAGATTTATGTTAAAGTGAGGCTAGGCAGTCCCACCTACTTCAACTGTTAGATTACCATTCATCATCATCAATAATGTTCATCGTGAATCTCTCAAGCAATTCACATGTGCACAATACCGCGTGCCTGAATACGAAATTCCACGTGAATAGATATTGCGGCATTTCCTTCTCTTCTCCCTTGAATTCACTTCTTGTCTGTGACCATTTACCGTAACTGTAATTCCTTCGTGATTTAGCGTGAAATTGCAGAGGAGGAATACAAATAAAGTAGTTCTTCGGTGATGTTGTGACACGCTCGGTGCGATGGAGAGCCATTGGTGTTGGCGCGTGGCTCCTAGAAATTGTGATCTTTCCCAACACGGTTTTTTTAAACAGCGATTAATATTTAATATCAAAATATTATACATTCACATCATGTGCACTTTATAGCATGTGAAAGTGAGAACAACGTTTGTAATACTTCGCGCGTGGATTCGAATGATAGAGATTTGTGTTGAAATGAAGTGACGAACTTCCACAGATAAAAATTTATTATCAATCGAGTGTTACCTCACCATTATCAGATATAAAAATAGGGCCCAGGGGATCCTTAAATACAAATATAATCGGGGAGAGGTAGTGGGTGACAGTGCGGAAGGGAGAGGGGAGTACAGGTAGGTGTAGGCATAGACTAAAGATAGTATTCTTTAGTCTATGGGGTAGGTTAGAAATCTGAAGGGATAGAGGACGGTGGATTACGTACAACAAAGAACAGCGAACAAAGTACAAACAGCGGACCTAGGGGTGACCCCTGGTAACCGTTGATGATGGTGAAGTAACAACGAAATTCCAGTAATAATAAAATTGTTATCTTTTGGACGTTCATCACTTCATTTCACCGTGAACCTGTCTGCGTTCTACATTATCACGCCTGAATCTTCATTAAGCATATTAGAGGTAAACTGGTAGAGTTCCGTACGAATACTTTAATTCCTATCTACCTGGATAATAACGGAGAAAAGCAAAAGGTACTATGATTAACGTTACGGTTGAGTAGGGAGTGAGTAATTGGGGGTAGGGAGGGAAATCGACTACAATGATTACAATTTCGAAGCTAAACGCGATAGAAAATAAATTGAAGCTGAGTTTACACTCACGAGGAAAAAAAATTTACAGAGAAATTGACAACTGTAGAGTTGGAAGTGGTCAGACGAGTGATTTGTGAGGCTGCATATGCGGTACAGGCAGATGTAAAAAAGAGGAAAATAAGGTAAAAGACTACAGCTAGGTAAGCTAAGAATCAAAATTTGACTTAATAGACGTGCGATGATGGTGAAATGATGGCGAGGGATGACGGGGGTGCGTCACGAGGGAGGCGAAAGTTAAGAGCATCAGACAGAAGTGGGGGAGAGTGCAGGAACGACATCTCAGGAAAAAAACAAAAAGAAAATCCCAGGAAAAAAGAGGTATTGAGGTCCGTTCAAGTGAGATTTTGAAATTTATTCATGGTATTGGTTGTTTTTTTTGGTTTCGCTCATCGCAAATAGTAAACGATCATTATCTCAAATGGAAATGAAAACAAAAGTTAGATTTATAAATATAATTCACTTCATTGCTCTTTCAGGTTTTAAAATTTATTCCTTATTTAAAATAAACGATCTCGTCTCAAATGGAATATGAATAACAGTTTGATTTATAAATATAAAGTGTTTTATTGTTCTTTCTTATAACGAACCAAATCTACAATGACTTAAATAAATGTGAAAAGGCATGTAGACTATTTGAATTTGGGTTAGGAACCAAAAATAGTCCGAGGGTCGAGAAATAAAAAAAAGTATTTCATGCCATTGAAACTATGAAAACACAAATATTTTTCCATTATGAAATGATTATAACTTGGTACTTTTCCACAGGTTTATTAAAGTATGACCGTTCCTTTGTGCTTCTCGCCGACTCCCTTTCTTCAGTGATGGTCGTCGATAGTGGTATTGTCGAATCACTGTTTAATCACAAATGAATGTTGCGAGTTTAGAATTATGGACACCAAGAACCACTTCGGCAGAAATCGGATGGGCAGAAGAGAAGGGAAAACGTGGAGATGATCTTATTCAGTCCCGGATTCCGCTTTGACCTTCCTTCCCGTGGGATCTCAACTAGACCGGATGACCTCGAGTACTACATCTTCCTGCCTGAGTGGAGATAATATCTGTGGAAAGAAAATGGGTCATTCTGATTAAATGTCAAAATACAACAAAACATAATGGAATTTAACTCTGTGAAATTTAATCAGTGACAATAATTGTTTTTATTATTTATTTTGGTAGTATACATGTTATAGTAATAACGAAATCCATTCTTACATCGTAATGTCGACGATATTTAGTGCATTTATATTGTAGCCTTTATGTTTTGAAGTGAATCATTTTCTAATTTGGTCGTTCCAACACATTGAAATAGTTGACTGACAGACTTTTATGTTACAGGAAACACATTTGGTAGCAAAGTCAATTCTTGACGAGATAATCGATTATACAAATAAAAAAATTTTCCACGAGTAGTGAAACTCGAAAAGCACTGAACTGTGTTTAACTGGCCGTTATACTTCAAACAATTTTGACTGAATGATTAGGCTTACTGAATGATTAGATTATCATGGTTTTACCATCTCTCACATCCTCAGAAGAAATTACAAACAAAATCACAAATGAATACAAAAGATTAATCTCGTTATACCTCCTTATTGTGATGAATTTCCTTAGAATCAATTCTTTTGTTCGTTTCAGTCAAGGAAACTGACGAAAAAAAGCGTGAAGTCGCGAGTAGCTTTACGTTAATACGATTTTAAAGCCACGCTTTCCTCCGATATTAAGCAATAATAATGCCTTTTTCATTCCCGTGTTTTTTGAAGTGGAACACTTCTCTAATGGTTTTACAAAAATCTGACTTGGGGAGTAAAACGGGAAAAAAGAGAAAGTGCGTGCGCACACAGCCAGCGTATGTGAACACAGTGAGTGTGCGCACATATAGTCAGAACTTGCGGGGCTGCGATGACTCAGGGAGTAAAACGGGAAAACAGCGAGACAGCGTGCACTCCGAGTAGCGTGTGCTCTGATTGCGTGCACACGTATTTAGCCTACTAGAGAATGCGCGTGAGCCGTCTACGCATACTGCGTTTCAACTATTGTTTACAAACACTATATTAACTTGTATGTGCAATATGTATATATTGATATATATATATATATATATATGGTAAAAATAATCGATTGTATCGGATGGTAAAAATAAACGATTAATTTATTACATCAATAATAATTCTAAGTTTACTCATTTAACCACATAATAGACGGTACTTTGCCATAATTTTGTAATTCGCCAAAGACAGTGCTCCACTTCTGTAGGCCAGTCCCGCGACCGCCACATTTATTTTATGCACAGTAACTTATACGGACGTTATAATTCAATCAACATTCGATGTCACCGTGTTCCGATCATTTCATTTGCTTCTTGCTCAATGAATTTTCATTCCCCTAAAAACCAAAATAGATGACTTTTGTTTATTCCATTAATCATTCCCCGTTTTCCACTCTAGCGTTATCTCCAGCCATATATTCTTTCATTAATTGAAAACTTTCTTCGCCTGGATATTTTTACGGACTATTTTCTCTTTTTTTTGCCACTCATAGAGAAGTGAGACTATTCTTTCTGCAAAAGCTTGTCCTTTCATTTCAAGAAAAAATTGATGGATTTCAATAATAATGTTTTTGTTAAAATTTTATAGAAATTTTATATATTTTTTTAATCCCTCTTTTTGAAAGAATTGAATTTATGAGAATTTTAGGAAGACCAATTTTCTTCCTTACGACGTTTTTTTTATTATTTAACACTATTAATATATAAGATTATTAAACATGACAATTTTTTTGAGCATGCCTACTGGTGAAAACATTTTGAATGACTACGCTATTACACGTTCCACGACATATTTCATTTACAAAGCAACATGTAACGGGATGAAATACTCTAAAGCCCAAACAGCAAAATCGATTTTCAGCAATCTAAAACATCAGGCATTAATGACGTTATTGCAAAATTATTAAAGCCGGAGCAAAATTTCTTTTTCAAGCGAAATGAAGGTGGATAATCTTGCATGATCGCTCTGGACTCTGGAATAATACCATTACGCAAACGTAGAGTTTGAAGACAAGCATCCCGCAATTTCCTGAGTGTTCCCCATTCCTATCGTTTTTTTGCAACGGGTACTCTGTTGATTATTCCAAATAGACCGTGGAGCCGCTGAAAACCATTTGTTCGGTCCCGTAATTGAAAATGCTAATTTAAACCTGTTTTCTCTTGCTAAACTGGACCCAGATATTTCGGACCACATAATCAGTCTGTTGTTTTCTGTTAATGCATATGAGTCTGACAGGCCACATTTGTTGAAACTTTATTGGTCGACGAATCTGAGGTAATGAAATTGCTAGGTTGAAGCATTCATTGATGCTTCCAATCAAGAAGGGATGTTAATTTCGTGAGATTTCACGAGGCAACGCTAATCTGCCGCGATAAACACTAACTGGTTTCCTCTCTCCAATCGTTATCATTTGCCCAAGTAACGCCCACCTTATGTCATTTTCATATCGGCATGTTGTGAAGTAAAAGAATATTCGTTTTTTTGTTCGACGTTTCGTTATTTTTTTATTTTATTCATACATTCAACAAATGTTATAGGCATTTGTGCTGTTTTAGACCGTTTTTAAATATAAATAAATTAAATTAAAGTCGCATACTTGAACCCCCATATGGTCGCATGCGCTAAACCCCAATAATACAATCACGGACTCGTGAAAATGGCTCTTCATAGATTTTTTTCAGATGTACATAGGGAGGGAGTATTCAGTGTTCACAACTGTTCCGTGAGATTTTCTTTTGAAGATCCAAGGGCCAATGTTTTCCGTCCTCAACTCCTCCCAAGTCATCCTAAACTTTCTCTTTAGAGTAACTTCACCATGCGGTTCCGTATATTTCACGTCCTTCAGCCAACTTTTATTTCCGAATGTGCTGCCAGCTAGTCTTTCTCCTCACGTTCACTCTATCATATACTACATCTTCCAAGTAACCATAGTTTTTCATGTATTTGCTTTCTCTCTGTTATTATTATTATGCTCTGTATTAATACAGAATTTTTTATAACTGGTGAAATGCATTCAAAACATTGTTTTCATAAAAATTGTTGCATTATCATGGATTTATGAAAATTCTGTGATAGCTGTACATGTGTTTGTTTCCTTAACTATTATTTGTGTAAATTACAACCATTTTTTTATGATTGTCGTTACCTGTAACCCTTTTAATTGCAAGTCTTCTATTATTATCTATTCCATTTTCCCATTTATTTATTCCATTCTATTCTATCCTTCTTCTCGCCATCGATTCATGAAGTTATTTTTTAGTTTGAATCTGGAATAAGGATAAGAATCTTATCATATAAATACTGCTATGAAAGTTTCACTCAATTCTCTTAAGTTTCGAGTAGCTAAATATGTACTTTCGTCATCAATTATTTTTTTTTAATACCCGAGAGGTTAAAGAGACACATTCAGACGGCAGCCCTAGGGTGAGGCTTCTGAATTAAACCTCCCCGCGCTCACATCACTGCTACGAGGACCGTGAACGCTCTCCTTCCTTTCATCCGCCCATTACGTAATCCTCTAGGAAAACGCATCCCGCAGCGAGAAATTGAATGTTCCGCCGTCTCGCACCACGTTGCGGAATGGGAATTTCGGCGGTGCCACGGGATTTCGTCAAACGAGTGACCTCATCGCTCCTCTCCCGCTGGCCACCTGAGGGGACGGACGGCGGCGCCAGAGCATCGGTAGCACTTTTCGAGTTTCCTATTTCACTGGGACCGAAAAGAACGTCATTAATGGCATTCTATTTGCCACACGCCAGTGATTTCCTCCTCTACTGGACATGATGAATTAGCGAACGAAAATTAACGCGCATGCTCAGATCGGAGGTTGGGAATTATATCTGTAGCGTGAGCGCTGCTAAACATTTCATCCGTTTTGTCCTCTGATGAACTTGCAAAATTTTCGAAGGTAAACACCTATTTTAAATGTGAATCCAATTAATTAATGGATGAATCTATGCGATGCACACGTTTACTGTCATTTTATGAGGCACGGATTGAGGGGTGCTTCAGATTGCTTCCGTGAACTCGGTATAGTTTTTGCAGTACAACGAACGGTCGAATGTGATAGTGGTGTAGAAATTATTTTAGCGAAATACTAAGATTTATTCCGCCATGATAAATTTACTGCACAGATTGTAAATATCAAGCACTGTTATGTCTTTCTACAGTAGTGGATTAATAAATTTTCTAGAAATAACATTGCGATGAGGCAACGAAACGCCTAGTTTTTAATGATTTCAGAAGTCATTACCTGCAATCGAAAGTTTTGCCGAGGAGTTTAATGGTGATATTATTTTGTTTTTGTTCGAATGTTCGCTCGAGTATTTGGCCGAACTCACTGTATTTTATGTATTAGCTACTCAGTGGTTTCATATGGAATCCGCAATGCCGCAGTCCGAAAACGACTTCATGTACGTAGTTATCGTGTTCCGTACTGGAAGAGTACATGAGCGACAACCCTGTAGAATATTTCCGTGAATGACACCCGACAAAGCTTGGATTTTTCACTTTTTTATCCGTATTCGGATTCAAAGCGAGAGTCAGTCCAAACTAGGAGTAAGGTAAGATCAAACGGTTAAAAATTTCTGTCATTTGAATGCAAATTTTTAAACGCTCCATGTTAATATTTGATTAATTATAATTAATTAGAGAAAACTTTATCAGGTATTTTAGCTGCACCATTTTGGATCTAAAAATCGTCAAACCAAATATAGTATGTTGATAAATTAACCTCACTCACGTACACATTCTATTTCAAACCTGGGAAACACGAAAATAACTCCGAAATCAGAACAAAAATAAACATCATATAAGAATAGCATCAGACGATCATCCAAATGCGATGTAATTGTAAGTGAGGTGAAGACGATTAAAAAGGCGAAAAAAAATCGGCGTCTTTTTTACACAGTACTATGACCCTCAAAAGGTAGGCAGTTTTTTCAGTACTTAATCTGCTTGGCAACGTACACTCAAGGGCGCCTTTAGTCGGGAAGGAAATTTAAAGACCCAATTTCCTCTTCCTTCTAATCCATTCTATTCGGGGTTTCTACTCATCGACTTTTCTTAAGTGATTTCTTACTTTTCTTGCTAAATCACTAGGTATTTTAAGCCTTATCATATCATTCGCTCCTCATTGAACCAATTGCCCTCATCCATTTTATGGCTTAAGTAGGGGCTGTAAAATACGCAGTTGAGTTAATCTGAGAAAATCCACATGCCATTCATGAATCGAAAAATATGATCAATAAAACTAATAAAAATATCATTCTAGTATTTTCTCCTTTCAATTTCACCTTATGGATTTCAGTGGTTCTTTCTTGGCGTTTATATGCTTCTGAAACGAAAATCATCTCAAGTTTTGTCGACGTGCTGCCCCTTTGAGGGAACCTCAACCCTTTTTAGCAGTTTCCGGAACCGTAGGGGGGAAAGGATAAGGAATCCTCTTCAGCTACACCCTTCTCTATATTCCACTTCCGCCTGTTGTCACTTAGATATATTTGATCTCCAAAATTTTTCCAAATATCGCGTGCTATCGCCAGAGTAGGATCTCTGATGTTTGACATCCAAGACAGCAGTTCAACAAGCATTGGTGAAGAACGTGAAACATTTCTTTCCGAATGGTAAACAAAATGTTCGTCAAAAATCTCTCGGAAATCTTGATGGAAAATCGAAACTATAAAACCAACACGCAATGTGGTTCACAATATAGTCTAAAAACTTTCTAAAGAATAAATAATCAGTATTTTTTAAGGAACGCATGAGCATTCTTAATGTTTTCTGTACAATGTAATAACAATGAAAAAATAACCATATGATATATTAAGAAGATTACCATGAGTTTTCCTTAGCTCGGTGGTTTAGCGAAAGAAATCACCAGCTTAAGCTTTTAAATCACAGAGGATGTACCGGTAAAATTTTCATTATCAAAAAAATATGTCTAAGCCTTAATTGCTCATACTTTCTCAAATCGTTGACTATTCAGTGATTACATTATATTTTCCAGTATCTTTATAAACGTCCGCACCCATAAAAAAAACTCCAAGAGTTTAAATGACTTTTTGGAGGAGAGATTCGCTCGCTAGCACAAAATATATTGTAATATGTAGATATTGAGTTATAAATAAGATTTGTTAGTTACAATAAGCGCAGGTCAATTGGCTGCTTGCACTTTTGCAATAAGCACATTTTTAGGTTTCAAGAATAAAAAAATGTGTCCTGGAAACTGATTGAATCTCGTAAACGTTCCTCCCCTCGCTAATGACTCGCTCAAGAGAACTGTTCAAAAAATGGAAAAAATATAGTTCACGTAAAAATATCTTTGTGGAGGAGATGAAAGTATATATATTTTTTGTTCGAGGGGTCTTTTCCTGGATTTAAATGGGTCGAAGATGCCGACCGAATTCCTTGCCCCCCTGTTTCCTTCTCCTCCCGATGGCGTTTCTGCATTCGAAAAAGCTGGCCGGGCACTGACCAATCAACAACCTTCCCGTACCTCCCGAGCGAAGTCGGCCGACTCGACGGCTCGTGACGTACCCGTTTGTTTCTCTGCGACTCACTTTTTCATCCGGGACGGCAGTGTCCAAAGGATGGGATGATGATTAAGTTTCACCGGTGACGCGCGCTCGTCGGGACTCTATACCGCTTTACGTTGGAGCCGAAGAGACGACTCGAGCGGAGTTTCACGAGGGAGACTTTTTCTTTTAAATATATATTCTTTTTTGTTCTCCCGCTTTCAATCAGGACGGATCGGTTTATGAGGCGAGCAATTGTCGTCCGCTCGCGCGCGCGCGCGTGTGTGTGTGTCTGCGCGCGGGCGTGTGTTTCGTGTGGGTGGGCGGATGGAATCAAACGGCGCAGGCGTTTGGCGCGCGCATTACTGGCGGTGATCTGACTGAGTGAACAGAGCGATCCGTTTGCTCGCTCTCCCCCATCACTCTCCCACGATCTGTCCTCTTCCCCTCCCCCTCACTCCATCCCTCCCTCCATTTATAATCCTCTCGCCACCGCCAAACCCACCACTCACCCCCACTAGAGCCGTCACGTCCCCCTTCCCGCCCCACATCGCCCTCCTCCCCCCCCCACTCTGCCCCCCCCCACTCAAAATCCTCCCCCCTTTATCCAGTCCTATTCGCGCACCGCTGCGCTAATTGAATTTAATGCATGGGGCGTGGGGTTGGGTGGCGGGAGAGGAGAAATGGTGACGGGGAGGGGGGGGGGTTGAAGGAGGAGGGAAGAGAGAGAGAGAGAGAGCGGGGCTTTGGCGGGACGGTTATAGGAGCTTGTGACCGTCCAACCGCAAGTTTCATTTCCGAAACTATGAGGCGCATTTTCATAACATATGGAATTACGCGAGATTTGCATCTAAATTGTCCGATGGCGGGGAGTGACGGCGGGTTCGGCGGAGGGAGG
>WURS02026123.1:0-11769 GCA_011762765.2 Rhinocypha anisoptera | reverse complement strand
TGTCCATTGTCACAAAGCCCTCCGCTACACGGGGTGCCATCCAGCACGAACTGGTCCATGCTCATGCAGTAGTCTCCCGATCCATATCCAGTACCCGAGCAGCGGAGACTGCATGAGTTACTGTCACAGGAAGAGATGGAGCTGCTGTTCCGATCCATCTGTTCTCTGCATTGCATATCCCGGTTGGTGCATTGACCACTGGCGCAGAAGAGACTTGAATCATCGCCACAGGTCTGGCCGTTGGGTACATGTCTATCTTCGGGACAGGGACTGGAGTTGCCAGTGCATGTTTCCTCGATGTCGCAGCTACCAGTACTGGCACGACAGACTGTATCTACAGAGGCAAATTGGCAATCCGTGCAACATGGCCCTGCAGCATCGTCGCAAACAGCTCCCTCTCGGAACCGACATGTCGACCCGTCACAGCAATCACTGCAGGTTTCGTCGTCTTCGCCGCAGTCGCAATCTTCACCTTCCTCGACAATGCCGTTTCCGCATTCACCAGCTGTGATAGTTGGTACGTTATCATTATCCATAAGGCAACTTGTTTCCACGTCCCCAGACCCGATCATGGAGCAGATATTCCCAATAGTACAGGGTGAGAATTCAGTTTGTGACGTGGTTGAAAATGGGTTCATCAGGTATTGTCCATCTGCATCGCATGTGGACGAGGAGAGTTGGCAGCATTGTCCACCAGAAGAACATACGTTCGCATCACAGTCATGAACAGCACCGAAAAGATGGGCGGATTCGTGTCTACGAGAAAGGTCAATAAGATATCGGGGATAATCAAACTGGAAAAATGACTTACGCAAAGACCTGCCAGTCGTTTTGCGCGACAACATTCGTGCTCCTTTCAGAATCGCATAAAGCCCCATTCCATGAAATGCCCACTTGCTGTTCAGTCGGACAGCCCGACATCAGCGTCCAATAAGCATTCGTTGTATCACTTAACGACCCTCTCCAGTTCGTGAACTGCTGGTGACGCCATTCCATGATGCCAGCTGAGCATGCGACATTCCAGGGTACAGGATCAGTAGCGTTGTCGGGACAGGCCGCGTCAGTGATTGTCAGGTTGTGGATGGCAAGCGCGATATTGAAGGTGCTTTCAAAGACTTCAGATGCTGTGTTCAGCATGCTGATTAGGTTTTGACGGATGTCATCTGGTGAGTCGAATGATGCTGTGTATTCGCAGTCCGTAGCAATTCCTAATACTGCCACTCTTCTTGTGGTGGGACAACCATCTGTGTTGCCAATACTGCTGATCAAGTCTTCGTTATCGGGACCAGACACTTGACGTCGAAAAATGGGCATATTACCGTTTCCTCTCGTTTGTCGTGGCAGCAGGTTTCCAGATTGTATATCGCTCACGAAATCATGTTCCACAACCATCCGGGATGCACCTTCATGCGATGCAATTTTAACATGATATCTTTGGGAAAAGACACTGAACGATCCTTCAAAAAGCGGTTTCAATCTATCTTGAACAATGTATATCCTGGCCCAACCCGCCTTCTCCCAACCACGACCTGGGTATCGAATAAAAGCTCTGCCTTTGAAAACTTTATGACCAGCTCGCCCAACGGTTTCTGTTCGTCGGATTTCCCCGTTCACATTGATATGCCGGGTGTGTAGGCTCTGGCCGAGGATATCATGGTTTGGCTCGAGATTTAGTTGTAATTCGCCGTCTTGTAGTCCGGGGAGGTTGAATGTGAGGTTGAATTCCGTTGAGGCTGTCACCCGCTGCGACGGAGTGTGGATGGTGACATTTTCAAGAGTGGTTGTGCTGCCGATGAAAGTACGAGGGCGTATTGAATGTGCTATATATATACATATCAGCTTGGTTGGGTCTACGTAGGTATACTCTTGATATTTACCTGGAGTTTGTTTAATGAAGAGTACCAGAAATGTGATCAAAGTGACAGCAAAATGTAGCCTCATGGTTTCAGAATAACTATATCTATCCTTTCTTTAATTTCCGGGACCACATAGTGTTATATTTTTTCCATTTATTTGCTTGTAAACTTGCATTTCTAATCGTATCCAATACACCATCATCATACCATCATCATACCCATAAGAGGCATAGAGTACACCACACACAGCCATGACCCACGTGATCCAGGCATCAAAATATTACTGTGCTCTACAACCAGTTGAAAAGCATCCATCATGGAAGCCAAGAAATATATAGTCGTATTCGTCATTCCTTTCTTGGTGGGCGTTGGATATCCACCAACGCTGACACCAGATGCTGCGGAGGCTCGGAGCCTCGCTGCATGTTTGTTTGCTTACTCTCTAAGATCAGTATTGATCATGGCTGTGCATCTGCGTCGGTGAGGTGGTTTTTGGGCTCAATTATGAGTAAGAAACAGATATTAACAAGAAACCCAATGGTGGTATATTTGCATACTCTGTCTGTATACTTCGTTATCTCGGAGTTTAGATCCAGTATATCCGTCGATCTCCGCACCGCCACTTAGGGCTTGTGGCACTAATGCAGGTTGATTACTATGGAGAACTATCCCATGGGATAGTTACTATCGTCAAAGTCTTCCAACCCATCATCTTCAAAGTCCTCGCCAGTGAACAACTCATTCAATTCACCAGTCAACGCCTGTTTCAAATTTACCAAAAGCAAAACCGCCACCTCCGCGAGGAAAAATGCAAGCCATATGAGAAACGCCAATCCCAGGACTGACACGAATTGGAATTGGATTGAACAATTGTATTCCGTGGTTTTGCTTTGTCTGGGACGTAGGAGATGTGGCATTCGTGGTATTGTAGGGACGCGCTCGTCGTTCTTCGGGAAGGGAAATCCTCCTATGTTTGGAGGACAAAGGTGGCTGCGTATATCTTTCCCAGGAGATGGTTTAAAATTCAATATGCTTCAGCTTCATGGGCTGCGGATAAGGTAAGGTCTTCATGATTCAATCTAGAAACAAGGAAATATTTACTCTATATAAGTCTTAAGCAGTGAAACGACGAGAGCTGATGAACCATGTCATCAACACAATAATCTCGGAGATTAGTGATATTCAGTATTTCAAAGTACGACTTCTTGTCTATCACTACTCCCTAATACAATGGAGAATATAAGCACCTTGCAGTAGTGTATTTTGGCATTCTTGGCAATGTTATGGGACTATCGTGCAAACAACACAAAAGGGTACATGGGCCTATAAATAGCTTGTCTTGCATTTCCCTCAGTCCAAACTTCTTAATGGGTCCATGTAGTACTAGGTATTTTGACATGTCTGAGATGGTAGCTAGCCACAGGACGCACTCTCTAGAGGGAATCAATCTTAAGTGGTTAATCTATTTCTCCAAAATACGTACATCTATTTTCGTGGGGATCGGAAACTATTAAAACAAGCCAGGCAGTTAGCCTCCATCTTTGATAAAATATTTGTCTTCTATTCTATGAATATTCTACGAATGACTGGTATCAGAGGAGTATTTCTATTTGCTCATTCACTAAAAGACATGGATAAACCCTGGGTCCAGTGAGCACCTATTCCGATTGCCACTAAAATTCTTCGTCCTCTGCTTCGTTTCCTTTTTCCTGTTCTTCTTCACTGTTAACATCACACTCTGCAATCTGGTTTACAGCCACATGAAACAGCGCTTTTCGCTCCCCCTTTTTTGGCGACGCCCCGATCATGAGGTCTTGGTATTCGTGACCAAGCTCTTCTACAAACGCTTGCAGCATGTTTTTACAAACATACTTTCCAGGTGTTCCCCAGAACGGTTTGCCCAGCTCGTCCTTGAGACTGAAGACATCCTTCTGGCCTGGCCCCGCTTTCCAAGCCCTTCTGAGCACCTGCAAACAATAGTGGAAATACAGGTATCGGGCCGCTGGCCGTGTTTCTCCCCGAAAGTGGAGTTTCCTATTATCAAGGTCCCTCCATCTCAAACCACCCGGCAGATTTGCGTCCAGCTTCTCCCACTCGCTATCGATGATCCGGGTTTTATATTCCCGTACTTCCTGATTAGTCCAATGGCTCAACATCCCGGTGGTTGGCTTCTCGGGCAGGTCTGGTACTATCACCAGAACCCCGGCATCGAAATGCTTTTCGATGGCTGCACTTAATATCAACCCATTACGGGAGGAGAACAGTTCTGTGGGTCTTATCTGCCCGAATATAGCGTCCATTGTTTCCTGTCCGTGTTTATAGGCGAAAAGATGGGAGGCGGTCACCCAATCCGAGTCGATATACGCGCCGAGAATGGGACACCAAGCATTCCCCTTGTTGTCCAAGCTATTGTAGTCTTGAAGAAGACGTGATCGAAAGTTGGACTGGACATTCGAGTCACGTTGGCCGGCACCTGTTTTGATGTTGAGTCCCAGACCGCTGGTTGTAAACAACTTCATGAAGGACTCCCTCAGGCTCCTCTTGGGCTTTGTAAGGGAGAGGGAATCTCTTTGCGCTGTGAAGGATGACATCCGATTCCCTTGTGCTCGAAGTTGTTCAAAGATATGCCGTGCTTTCTCCGTCTTTTGCCATTCGGCAGGCTCACCGGCAAATTCGGATAGGGAGATCTCTGATATTATTCGAGTTCTTTTCAAGATTATGGACTCCACATCGGTTGCCGCTGCCCAAAACTCGCCGTTGAAAGAACCATGCGCTTTCAGCCTCTTCCTGGCATGCTTGAGATCGGTCTCCAAGCGCTCCCTTTCGTCATGAAGCCCCGGCAGCTCCTCAGCCCGTCTTTTCTTCGGAATATGAATGGGAGGGAGATTTTCGAATGCAGACATCTTTATTTGCGGAGAATATTCGGTGCAGTACCCGGTGTTGCTCGATAGCAGTTGAAATCAATGGTTCGGAGAGGATGAAGGTATGAACTCTATGTGCACGCAATATACTTATCACACGTCATTAAAAGCGAGTCATGAGTAGTACATTCAAAAGTTCAAAGAAGCTAATGCACTAGACAACATCTAGATTTCCGATAAAACAAGAATCAGAATCCTTGGGCGAATCCTCAATGGCCTGGCGGTCACGTGTCACCGGCTCTCGCTTAGGCAATGACCACCCAAAACTCACCAGTCTCCAAGAACCAAAGTCTGTAAACTACGCGGGCACACGAGACCATTAACTTGGTATACGGGACCGCGGAAGAGTTGTGTACAGAAGTGGTAACATGAAAGAGTTGCTTGCGATGGAATATGGATGTGACACTAGGACCTCTGTTGCAGAGGGGTTATGGTCGAGGTGCAGAAGAGGGTGCGTATTCTAAATGGTAACTCCAGGAGTTTAAAGAAAGCGCTAGATTGGCGGCGTTGAAACATGCAAGATTGCTGTTCTCGGGATGGGCGAGGTTGGGAATGCTGCTAAAAGAAACAGGTGCGAAATTTCTCCCCATCTTGCTTCCGGACTTTTATCCTTTTGACTGCTTGAGGAATGGGGAAGAATGCTTAGAGGTAAGCTACAGATGCCATGCAAAGATTCGAATTTTTTTCTTTTATTATATTGTTATTGTATTTTCCAGCAATCATACTTCTTCAATCAATCTGATAGATCATATCATACACAGTCCAGTTCTGCCTGCCTCGTAGTCCAAAATATCTCATCCGATCCTGTAACAAGCAATCAATCAATCACATCATGCTGTACATGAACAATCAAATCAAGATAAGAACAAGAACACCGACTCTTGAGAACACCGTTCCGTATAGCACCATAAATCAAAAGAAAAGAAACAGCCAGGGTATTCAAAGTAAGCAAGAAAAACTATAACGCGCTGTTGTATCAGAGTTCAGGGCTGTAGTTGTGCGAAATCAAGAAGAAAGGAAAACCCTCTCTTGTTAGCACCATGAACGCCGCCGTGTCCTGCACCGATTTATAATAGCAAAAAATAAAGTAATTCAAAAACGGAGACGGACGCAGATCATCTCGATCTCCGAATAACAAAAACCCCAAGCTCAACACCGTTTTGAGGAAGATTCTCCTCGCCATAAGGTCGTCTCCGGATTCCATCCAGGATATCACCCAAAAGCATAGCAGAGGTAACTTCTTTATCGCCCAGGACGAAGTTCGAGCGCATAGCGGAGGAAGATGTACTAGTTTTGTTCACAGGCAGCCGTCGACCGCTTTGCCAGTACAGGTTAAGCACCTCCTTCATCCGCGCTTTTTCTTGGTGGATGAACCATTCTGTCCAAAGGCCCCGGTCCAAATTGACGCTGCCTTTGCGGGCATCCATGACACTGAATCCGGAGGATTGGGAACTAAGGCTTTTGCAAAGCTGGGAGAGGTTTGCTTTCATGGCTTCGAAGTCATCCATCTGAGAGACGGAGGCGAGTTTGCCCAGATAACGGGAAACGTCGGCTGATAATTCATTCACTACCACGAGCTGTCGCAGTAATGGGTCCAAAATAGGGCCAAGATATTGGGATTTGAATGTGGAAGCACCACGTTTCGTCGGATATATGAATAGGAGCGAGCCACCGTCAGGAGAGAGTTCGGTCATCCGGTCCACGAGGTATGACGGTCTGCTAGCCGAGAAGAGATCCTTGTATTCCTGGACAGATGAGGGTGGTAGATACCGTTCCAGAACCGAGAGCTGGACTGTGTTTGGTGGTACCACCGGCATTGGCATGTGCAACGATTGCATCTGCAGGTTAGGACCGTGGAAGTCGTGATACGTCGATACCACGGCCGCATTGGAGAAAACAGTGGAGTTAAAGTACTCGTCGCCAGGAGACATCGGAGTACTAGGCGGGGAGCTTGGGAGGTTTGAGAGACTGAATTGTTCCGGGACAGCGTGGGTAATGTTAATATATGGTGACTGACCCTGCTGCAAGCGATTCTGGACAGCTTGCACCATTGTAGAGAATACACTGTCATTTGTAGGAAGGGTGACTGATTTGTCTGATGCACGAGGATAGGGAAGGGTTTGCGAGACGAGCTTGACAGTTTCTCCGTGAGCATTCGCAAATGGCAGCGCCGATACTATTTCTTGTTAGTCTGGAATCACAAGGGGGAGTAAAAAAAAACTCACTCGCGGCATCAATCCCATTCTCTAACCATGTATTTGGATCAAAATCAAGATCCCAACCAGCCGATGGCGGACTTGTGGCAGCACTAGATAATTGATCTGATGGACTACTCAAACTATCCGCAGTGAGAACTGGCCGGGTTGAACTCTCAATGATAGGACCTTGGCCCATCAACGGCCCCTGGCCGCGATCAAGCTGCGGTTCCATCAACAACATCCCGGATGTAGGATTCCACGGCACGTGATCGTCGTTATCCTCCGGCGGTGTTGGAGGAAGTGCAGCAGGATATTCACTCTGCCAAACCGACAGAGCAGAGTGAGAAGGCGAAGCGGAAGGAGAAGAAGAAGAAGTAGACAGGTGTAGACGAGAATCCAGCGATTGAGTCCTCGAATTGGCTGCGGCAGTGTTCCGGGACAAAAAGCGGGAAACGGAGGAGGGTTTTGTGAGGAGGGAGCCTTGCGAAGCTCGACGTTTGAGCCTTCTACTGCTTCCTGGTTGTTGTTTCTGTGGTTGTTGTTGCGATAGAGGATTCTGGGAGCGTTGAGGTTCGAGTTCAGACGAAATCACAGGAGAAAAGGCGGTTTCCAGCCGCGCATCGGACGAGCAGTAACCGGAAATTGATGTCGATGAAGAGACAACCGGGCTATCAGGCAGCATAGAGAAGGGTCGAAAAGGGCCATGGCACTGCGGGTGATGCATTCGCGGGTTGGTAATCGGGTGAATCGTGAGGGTTAGATGGACATGTATTAGTTAGTATAATAATGCCCTATATGTAGTAGACGATAATATAAGACTCGAATCGTTTCGAGATGACACGAGGCAAAACGGGTTGAATAGGGCAAAATGAGCCAAAAGGTGAAGGAGAGATGGAGTAAAGGAAGAAGAAGAAGAAGAAGAAGAGAAGAAATGATGAGGAAATTGAATCGGTTAAGGCAGAAAAAAATCCAGAAGAGAAGAGAATGGAAGGAAATGACGCTGGGTAAAAGGAAGCCAGACAGGCAGACCCAAGGAACAAGGCTGCTACTTGTCCACCAGCGGTCTAGACCGGCAGTGGCGTGAATCATGACACTATGTACCATCCATCTGAACCCTGGTGGTTCTGTTCTGGGCTATTCTCTATAGTGCCCGGTTATTATTTCTCCAACCAAGAATGAACTCTATGAATGATTGTGAATATCAAAAAAATGTATTATTGTTAAAAGGAAATTTCAAACTAAAAAGAAAAAAAAGAAAAAAGAAGAAAAGAAAAGAATAAACCATTCCCGATCCGGCCTAGACTGCACAATTCCCCCCCACCGGCCCATCTAGGCCCGATCGGATCCCTCGCGGACTCCATCGGGCCCACCGACAGCAACACATACTATTGGCTCTTGCGCGGCCCACCTCAATTCCGACCAATCGCAGTTTGAAATTCCACAAAACGGTGATGATTCCAGGCCAGTGGTTTGGCTTATGTAACTACTCGCGACCATGCAGCTGGATCATTCATTATGCACAGTATAAAGTGTATAACTTCGCCACAGGAACTCTCCGCCGCGGAATTACAGTACTGGTACATCGTAGAAATGGTAGCAGGCATGCATTCTGACGTCGAGAATTGTCCCGACAGTATACTATTAATGCTAGTAACTAGTGCTAGTAGTATAAAAGAGAGTCATGGCCAACCAAGGGCCCAGATTGAGAATGTCTTTTCCTGCTGATCCGGAGATTTCCTAGATGATCCACTCTGCTCCTGCGGTGATTTTCACGAGACCCTTGACTACCCCAAATAGCATCCGTAACCATGGAAGGCAATCCCAACTCGAAACAGGAAATTAACTGGACCACCTGACTCAGAATGGTCCACTGCTATTTGTCTCATATAAACAGTGGTTGAGCAGCGAAATTGGTTCGGCTTCATTGCGAGGTATGGGATTGATAGGTGTGGTCGAGATTCAGCTGGTTTTGTGTAGGTACTGGGGAGTTGGCAAATGCGTTATCTGTCGTGATCATATGGACCCGTCTGGCTACAATCCCGTTCCGGGTTATCCTAGCAGAAGAACTGTCATCCCAAAATGGCAATAGATAGTGCAGTACTAGTATACCCCGTAATTCGTTAATCGACTTTAGTATCTGTCATTAAACCTAATCTGTCTATCATGTTGGTTTAGTTGTTCATCATGGAACTACTGTTGCATGTACACCAAGTGAACAATGCGCCATGTATACTGGTGCGGTTGCACCGTCGAACCACACCACCTATATTAACCCTGGTCTGTGTTATACAAAGACGGTGCAATTGCCCGGACTCGGTGAAACGGGCGCTGGAGCTTCATCTCACGACCACCATTGCTGGACTTCGTCGGAGACGCACAATGTCCGGACAACGTCTGGAATTCCCCGCTTCTGCGTAACAAGCCACTCGGGCCTGCCGCTGGCTGGGCCTTGGGAGAGTGGGAAGGGTCTGCGTAATATCTGGTACAGTTAGATATAGAACTCGAAAACTTTAGAGTATTAATATTCATGCGGCTCGCATACTTGAGCCCTTCTCGGTAGCCCGCACGAGTTGAATTGTGCTACACTCGGTCGAACGACGACCCCTGGGGAATGTGTCCATTAATGGCAAATGCGTTGCAGCACTTCTAAGATATGGATGTGTAGGGTCTGCTTCTGTGTTGGTGATTTTGTGTGGCAACCGGATGCAGGCGGCTGAATAGGACTGAACACGCAACTGGTAATTATAAGCAGAGTGCCAAAAAGTAACAGGAGGGGATGAGAGGAAAGGCTAGGCTTCATCACTTGCACAACGATCAATAGAAATATTTGACAATAACCGGGGCCAAATAGACACAACAATACCTTGACCAAAACTTCAGTTGATTAATGGAAGATTGGCGAGTAAAATCCCAAGGTTGCCCTGGAATGGTAGAGTAATTGGATATAAGATATTTACTACAACCAAAAAAAAAAAAAAAAAGCTCAGCAAGACTGCCCAACACATCTTGGGCACGGAAATCAGTCTATAAAGTGCGAAACGGTCAATCCTATACCATTTAGTATTGTTTTCCAATAGGATTTATTTGGTCCATGGACCAACTTGAATAAACACAAGAATCCCATAGGACGGTAAAGAAATAATAACCAGAGATTTTGATATCGTTGCTACTGAACTCTCTCCTTGTATCGTTGTGCGAACCAAACCAGAGGTGGAGGACTATTGCCACATCCATGCAAGCCACAGTTAGCTTCAGATAAACTCAGACCATCTGGCGTTGCTGGCCAATGATTGCTCATATGGAACGTGGCGACAGACAAGGATATGGTTATGGTGGTGCAGAGTAAGGTATACCAGGGCTTCGTTTTCGTTGTGTGTACCTACAAAGAATCCAAGAGTGATAGATACCATGTCCCCAATGCCCATAAATCCACTACTGAGATTTCCTTGACAAGTTGGGTCAGATTGGAGGCTCCATGTAAGTCGGTACTTCTTGCCATGTTTAACAAGTTCCTAGCTTCTGGAAAAATCCAGAGAGGCTTTATGACCAGCTAAATGTATACAATTCTCATGCTTTGCAGAACATGAGAGATTTGGACCTAGTTTGTCAGTTTAGATGCATAGCCCAGGCCCCGCAATACCCGTATTGACATGGTTGTTAATATCAATGCATGCCTTGGAGTAGAAGTCCACCACTGCCCATAATGTGAGAGCATAATGCCGGTCTTCGTCCATGTTATTCCCACATTTCCCAAGCGCCGAACTGGGGACATTGCAGTATTCCGAAATGCATCTATGGATCACTCCGGTGTTGTTGATGGGGAGAATAAACGCCGGCGCATGATTCGCAGCATTCCCTCACGAGTAAAACATCCTGAAATCTAACCACGCTGTTTTGTTCATGATCCCCTAATGTGATTAGTTTGCTCGAGAAAGTTAGAAGGGAGGGATGGCGGCTATATGATCAGCAAGGCTGCGCGATTTTCCTTCACCTGACGTGGCGGCTAAGGCAAGACAAACACAAAGCAAAGAGAAAAAAAAAAGCAATTGGCCATGAAGGATTGGTCGAAAGACACTTTCCGGTAAGATTCCCATGATCCCATCCTTGTTTGTGGTCCTATGGTCCGTGGAGAAGTTGATGCCTGGAGATCAGCACAAGCCTGTGCGGCATGCCACAGCAGGATGCGACGCAGTGACGCACTACGGGGCATGGGCGCTTAGAGGACTCTATCTGCCGACGTGAGAATGGGCAGATAATGGCGATTGGCAGTACGGAATAGATGCTCCATACGGCGTGAAGCCAGTAAACTGCAAATATCTTATTGCTATTTCACTGATACCTATGATTGGCCAGATTCAGCCAATCGGAACGAGACTTGATATTCTAAGATATAAGGGTTTGGGCCGGCGGAATGTCACAAAGGTAGTAAGCGGTGAAAAGCAGCGCAAGGGCTCAAAGAACCTCCTAAGCGCTTTCTTCTTTCCTTCTTCTCCTTCTACTTGTCTGATATCCATTCTATATTCCTTATCATATTGGATACTTTAATCATGGATGACTCTATGATAGGTAAATTTATCACTGAACAGTCAATGGACGAGCCAATGGAGTTGGGTATGAAGCCGATGCCAAAGTTACATCGCTTTGTTGACCATGACAAACCTATCCATTATCTCAAGGTACTTGAAGCCGGTGACGAAGGCATTGTCTATCATGTAACCATAGAGGGCAGAGAGTACGCTTTGAAATTGGTGAGTTACTATAGCATACTGGCCTTTCAAGAGCCACCACTGATAG